>CM031945.1:20223875-20523875 GCA_018749465.1 Paracanthobrama guichenoti | reverse complement strand
AATAAAATATATATATATATTTATATATATCTTACTGATGCCAAACCTTTGAAAGGTAGCGCATGTCATTGCCATAAAACCTTATAGCCAGCAATAAAACAAAAGAATAAATATCAGCGCATACATTGCAATTATAAGACAAATACTCACTTGCTGAACATAGTTCTTCCACACCAGCAGTCCAAACTGTTGAAGCACAGCCATTTTTGATTTTCAGAGCTTCACAACCTGGATGAAGAGAAAGTGAACATCAAGTCCCTGCACAAGACTTTTAGAGAATTACGAGGAAAACCATATCAGAGCCATTGCATGAATTTCACATCACTTCTGAGTTTGTAAACAGGAGTGTTTCGCAACTATGAAACTATTCTGAGATAACAGAGCGACTACAATATGACTTCATGCTTCAGATAAGTTTAAACAATTAACTGCCATTTCAGCTCTGATTGCACAATGTGGTGTGATCAAACAAGGACTACTGAAAGGGCAGTTCAGGAGTTAATCTTGTGTAGGTGTGCAGTGGGCGGAGCTAAAGAGTCAGAAGCGCGCACACACACACAAATACATCATGGCATTATCCCTGGATAACTTTCGATTCCCTATACGTTCGTGTCATTTACATTATATGCACTTACACGCAAAACAGACATTTGATGCAGTTTCGCTCAACGCCTGCGGTTTCGACTCGTGACCGGGAGCAAACAAACACACTTGCAGAACTCCGTTGCTGCTCTGGGAAAACAAACTGCATCCACTGTTTCCTTAACGCTGGGTTATTTGGGAAGCTGAACAATGTTATCTTTCCTCAAAACCAAAAACACACTTCTTTAGTGACTGTTGATTTCGTGGTCAAAATGACAGCGTTGCCGACGGCTCCTGTAGCCCAAACGAAGCTCGTTGATGGACGCGCTCTTGCTCTCGCTCTGATTGATGTGCATGCGCTCATCCGGGAGAAGTTCCCATACAAGGAATTCCACACTTTATGACATCATACAGGGCTATACTCCAAAAAAAAAATAACTTTACGAAACTTATTTGAATCCTGAAGGAGTGTATTTGGCACAGAAATACTCCATCATACGTCCAGCTCGTTTTGTGATTTGTGGCCATATTTAGCATGAGAATCAACTCTTTAACAGCGTAAATAAGTCCGAATGCATGAAATAGCATTAGACCCCCTGGATGAGTTGGAACACAATATCATGTTCAGCTCTTTAAACTATGACAAGAAGGCCAGTTTAACCACCATATTGACATTTCCCATCCCAATATTCTGAATAAAATATCACCTGATTTGAGCTTAACTACAATACTTATTTGTATTTAAATGTGTCAGGCAGGTATTTAATTGATATGTAGGTGACTATTTAGCTTCAGCCATCACATGTCAGTAAACGCTTGTCGTTATTAAACACGGTTAATATCACTGACGCGGCAGTGACATCATATCGATGACAGGGCTTCGGTGCCTGTTTGTCTGTCTCGTGCGTTTATACACATACTGTCTGCTTTTATTTTTGTTTTGTTTGCATTTACAGCGGTATTACAGCGGTCTGTCCGTTTTAAATATCAAACATGCATTCTTTAGTCTGATCATTGCGAAGGTCCTGTGACTGCTTCCAGAACTAGTTTATCAACCCAATTCCCACAGCAAAACACAATAGAAAGCAGGCACGCACGCGCGCACAGCTCACCTTACACTCGTCAATCTGTCCTGCACAGGGCTCCAATGTCGTCTCTTTCAGTCGGGAAGCATTGAATAAATGTTCGCGGTCAGCTCGGCTCAATCACGGATAAATTCAGTCGGTAAATATCACTCATAAGGACGATAATAATGATGAAGATGATGACATTGCAACGCGACGGCCGTGCCGAGCGGACACAACAAATACGGTCACGTGACCTCTGCCAGCTGGGCGGCTGCTTGCAGTCATGTGACCGTCGTGACAGCCCACAGATATATATAAATTACATTTTATATATATACGAACTTACCATTGCAAAAAATTTTTCGGTTGAAACTGCAATATATATATATATATATATATATATATATATATATATATATATATATATATATATATATATATATAGAATATTTATAAATAAATGATATAAATATATATACAGTATATACATGCAAATATTTCTATATACATGAATGTATGTGTATTCAATTATACACAGTACACACATATATATTATGTAAACACAAACTTTTATTTTGGATGCGATTCATCGATTTGACAGCACTAACATTTATTTATTATTACATTTATAAAATGTCATTTATATAGATCAGTGTGACAGATGCCAAAATGTCACCACGCATAACACTTGAAAATGAAAAATAAAATGGTCATGCATATATATATATATATACAAACCCGATTCCAAAAAAGTTATGACGCTGTACAAATTGTGAATAAAAAAGAAATGCAATAATTTACAAATCTCATAACCTTATATTTTATTCACAGTAGAATATAGATAACATATCAAATGTTGAAAGTGAGACATTTTGAAATGTCATGTCGAATATTGGCTCATTTTGGATTTCATGAGAGCTACACATTCCAAAAAAGTTGGGACAGGTAGCAATAAGAGGCCGGAAAAGTTAAATGTACACATATTAGGTCAATTGGCAACATGATTGGGTATAAAAAGAGCCTCTCAGAGTGGCAGTGTCTCTCAGAAGTCAAGATGGGCAGAGGATCACCAATTCCCCCAATGCTGCGGCCAAAAATAGTGGAGCAATATCAGAAAGGAGTTTCTCAGAGAAAAATTGCATGAGTTGCATGGGTGCGTGTGGCATGGGCAGCTTCCACATCTGGAAAGGCACCATCAATGCTGAAAGGTATATCCAAGTTCTAGAACAACATATGCTCCCATCCAGACGTCGTCTCTTTCAGGGAAGACCTTGCATTTTCCAACATGACAATGCCAGACCACATACTGCATCAATTACAACATCATGGCTGCGTAGAAGAAGGATCCGGGCACTGAAATGGCCAGCCTGCAGTCCAGATCTTTCACCCATAGAAAACATTTGGCGCATCATAAAGAGGAAGATGAGACAAAGAAGACCTAAGACAGTTGAGCAAATAGAAGCCTGTATTAGACAAGAATGGGACAACATTCCTATTCCTAAACTTGAGCAACTTGTCTCCTCAGTCCCCAGACGTTTGCAGACTGTTATAAAAAGAAGAGGGGATGCCACACAGTGGGAAACATGGCCTTGTCTCAACTTTTTGGAGATGTGTTGATGCCATGAAATTTAAAATCAACTTATTTTTCCCTTAAAATGATACATTTTCTCAGTTTAAACATTTGATATGTCATCTATGTTGTATTCTGAATAAAATATTGAAATTTGAATATATATAAAAATCACACTCATTATATATGTAAAGATTTGAGAACCAAAACTGTTTGTATATATATATATATATATATATATATATATATATATATACACATATATATATATATATATATAACACACACACATGCACAAGAACTTACCATTGCAACATTTTTGTATTGTGATTTCAAAATATATATACACCTCATTAATATTTCAAAGTAATTTGCATATTCTAACATTATTTTTATCAGTTTTAAAAACATGTAAAACAGGTAATTATTTGATCAAATTTGTTGTTTTGTATTTTGAACAGTGTAATGAATCCCTTCATTAATTATTAACAAGTGGTGAAAAGTGAAAGACATTAAAAAAATATATTCTTTGAGTTTCATGTGATCCACATCTCTGTAGTTGTTAAATAACAACTTTAATCTTTTAACAACTGTTTGACCAGCAATTGACTCAAACCACAGCGTTAAAAAAAGTCTGTACTGAAGCATGATATTTACAGAACAAAACAAAATGGTTCTAAATAGAGCAATGACTGCTTGGAAACCACAATTCCATCGGTATGAAAAAGAAACACTGTAGACATGCAAATGTAACTACTGCATTGTTTTATTGTGGTTTGCAGAATATAACAAACATGTCTGTTTTCAAGTTCACATGGCCTTTCACAGCTTCATACATTTATTTATTTACAGTTATAAACAAGGAATAATTATTTACAGTCGCAATCCTTAGTGATGTTCGACATACAGTACCAACAAGACCTGCACAAAAATAATAACTTAATGCTTTTAGTGTCATAACCTCAAACAGATGAACACTCACAAATATATACGTATGGTTGATTGTTCAAGCATATTAAAGATAAAACATAGAGACTCGTTACGAAGCATCCGTTCGCTTTCCAGCATTGGTCATAAAAAGTGCTCGGTGTCTCTCGAGGTCATTACGAAAAAGCATGTCAAACGATCACATTCATCGGCTGTTGCATTGGATCTGTCGCAAAAACACGTGGAGAATTCATACAGCTGTACTGTACGTTTACAGGTTTCACAGGTCAAAACATCAGTGGAATCACAAGCGGAAAAGCATTTGCGGAAACAGTATGGAAGTCGGTAACGTAAGAACTTTGGCAGAAGATGTGGCGAACGCAAAGCAATGCGCAAATACAAAAAACACTGGAGTTTAAGACAAATCATCAAGATACGTGGCGAGAAACATCCGCGTAAACAAACCAGTTTAGTTCGGACAGTGCATGAAACTTCATGGATCGAGTCGCTCTCCTACTCAGCTGCATGTAACTTCGTAAAAAACATATTTGCACATTTGATAAATCTATAATAGTCATTTTCTGTAAACAGTCCGGTTTTAAATACTTACAAAGATGCAACACAACGTACACAAGACTTGAAAAAAAAAAACAGAGACAGTTCCAGTGATTTCAACACATTTGAGGCATTAATTACGTTGCTTGTCAACAGCAACAGTGGGGCGAAGGCGCTCCTGCCATCAGGAGCTGAAGTGAAATGCATTATGGGAAGAACAAACATGACCTTTGTTCTTACTTAAAAGCTCAGAAATGGGTGTTTCGCCAGCTGGCGCGAACTTGTGCCCTCTGAGATAAAGACCACCCGTGAACGAAAGTGCTCCTGGCGGGTGGCCAGGAAGTGATGCGTTACAGCAGCTTCCTGCCAATCACAGGCTGAGGAAGGCCGCGTTGGCAGCGTCCTCGTCGCGCTCTGCCTCTCCTCCGCTGTGCGCGGCCTTGTTTTTCCTCTTCACCTGCCGGCGGGTCCTCTGCGCCGGCAGCAGCAGCAATAGACGGACACCGGGGAGAGTTTGGGGAGAGACCAGAGATGAAGAGACGGACGGACTGGGAACGCTTTGGATGGAGGAGTAGCCCGAGCTGCAGCGGTCTGTGCAAAAAGTGCACGAGGAAGAGGAGGAAGAGGATATATGGCGTGTCCAGGGTCTGCTCCGACTGCTGCTCCCGCAGGTCGCCCCGGCCGCCTCCACGTTGGGTTCCTCACAAAGGCTGTCGTCATCGCTGGAGAGCGCGCAGCAGTACGGCTGCCCGTCACCGCACTCCACCGGCAGCTCCATCTGCACCTCCATCGCAGATACTGTGGCAGAAAGAGATCCAGTTACTCATCTTTTCACACTTTAATGAGTGGGACTGAAGAGGTGGTTATAAAACTCAAAAGGCATGCAATTTAAAAGGAATAGCCATGAAAATTTACACATCTTTTTCTCCCATTTTATTATATTCATTTTCTTTTATTTATTATATTTACATGATGCACAAAATTTTATTTTAGGCAGAAAGTCTGAGCTCCTATTTTCAATACAACTAAAGTGTGCAGTGATTTATACAGTCAAGCTCCAAAACGGCACCATAAAATGTCACCAATACAACTCGTGTGCTACAAGTCATTTCACATCATCTGAAGCTTTATGTGAGGAACAGAACTCTCAACTGCAGTTGTTTGTAAAGATAAAAAAAAAAGGAAAAAGACAGGATTGGAATGACATGACACCGCGTCTAAACCAGATGCGATGCGACAAAAGACAATATAACCCATTAAAATCAGTGATGTTATCTACACTGGAGGCATGATGTGACACGACAAATCTCCGACAGTAAACTGAAGCCTCGAACTATTTATGACGGTCTGACATGGACAAATGCTTTGCAATGGTCGCTTTGTCGTGTCCAGTTAAGACAGCTTCTAGCTGTTATGGCGTGTCAACGGTCGCGTCTGGTGTAGACACGGCGTGAGGGTCATTTCTGGGTGAACTAGTCCTTAAAAAACTAATTGAATATACACAAACAGGGCTTGACATTAACTTTTTTGCTCACCAGCCACTGTGGCTAGCGGTTTTCCAAAGTTACTAGCCACTCAGCATTTTGAGTGGAGACAAATTTGACATCCATACCATGGGGTAAAACTGCCATACAGATATTTTTTAATATTATCTCATAATTTGTCACTTAAGACCTGACGCACGGATCCATTATACTGTTACACATGCGTTTTCTTTCTCAACTGTTTACGTTCACTTGAAACAGAACTGACTGTTTACGTGAATACTCGCCAAGACTGGCATTTTGACATTATATTGTGTGTATCTGACTGTTTAAGCAGTGAAAAACAAAAAAAAAAAATGCAGAGAGGTGGCTTTATGTGTGCGCACTTTGGGTGTGAGCACAAAATCTGCAGGAATGAGTCAAATTATGGTTACAATTTGTGCCTGACAATATATAAATTATATACTTGCATTAAAATAGAACTAAAACTGAAGCGTTTGTTCAGAATTCATGTGCCATATGTTGATGAACACGAGATGCTGTGACACTAATGTGACTCACGCATTAATGACAATTGGTTTAGTCAATATTTTTTCTGTAAGATGATTCAGAATATGATGTAGTTGATATATGAGCCATCTCCCCACACTCACTTTCTCCGTCCTTCTCGCCCTCACTCTCCTGGTCGCCTTCATAGCCCGAACAGGAAGACTCCAGGCTCCAGTCCAGGATGTTTCCCAGCAGCATCTCCTCTTGGCTGGACAGCTCGGCTGTGGGCGTGGCCAGGAAGCTGCCTCTGTGTGCCTGCATGCTGTCCTCCCGTCTCCTGCTCAACAGTCAAAATAATGCATTTAAAGAGTTACCATCTTTTATCCACCCGCATTTAACAAAACACTGCCTTAAAGATGCAGAACAGTGAGAAACGTAACAGAATTAGAGATTAATAAAAAAATACTTTTAGCTATTTGTGTCTGACAATGGTTATATGATTAGTAATTATGATGGCTGATCTATAAAACCCAGACACACATACATATACATAAATATACATACATATAAGTGTGTGTTTTATATTATTAAAATGAATATTAAACACTTTCAAACCATGCTAATGGTAAAAATGCTGTTAGAAAAATAAATAAATAAATAAATAAAATAAATTATATTATTATTATATATTTATATATATATATATATATATATATATATATATATATATATATATATATATATATATATATATATATATATATTTTTTTTTTTTTTTTTATGCATCTCTCAATATCAGAAATATAAAATACTGATCATTGAATAATAAAATTCAATAAACAATAAAAAATGAATATAGCTTATAAAATTATAAAATATGCTTATGCCCCCAGCTCAGTTGCCATGTGTTGGAGTTCAACCCGGTGAATGAGAGGGTCGCTTCCCTGCGCCTTCGGGTAGGGGATAGGTCTCTCACTGTCGTATGTGCCTACGGGCCAAAGGGCAGTGCGGAGTACCCGGCGCTCATGGGGTCTCTGGGAGGGGAGCTGGAAAGTGCTCCAACTGGAGACTCCACTGTTCTACTGGGGGACTTCAACGCACACGTGGGCAGTGACAGTGATACCTGGAGGGGCGTGATTGGGAGGAACGGCCCCCCTGATCTGAACCCGAGTGGTGTTCTGTTATTGGATTTCTGTGCTAGTCACGGCTTATCCATAACAAACACCATGTTCAAGCATAAAGGTGTCCATCAGTGCACGTGGCACCAGGACACCCTAGACCGGAGGTCGATGATCGACTTTGTGGTCGTCTCATCTGACCTCCAGCCATATGTCTTGGACACTCAGGTGAAGAGAGGGGCGGAGCTGTCAACTGATCACCACCTGGTGGTGAGTTGGATCCGATGGTGGGGGAGGAAGCTAGACAGACTCGGGAGACCCAAACGTACTGTGAGAGTCTGTTGGGAACGTTTGGCCGAGCCCCGTCAGAGAGATCTTCAACTCCCACCTCCGACAGAGCTTCGACCGGATTCCGAGGGAGTCTGGAGATATTGAGTCCGAGTGGACCATGTTCTCCACCTCCCTTGTCGACGCAGCTGCTCGGAGCTGTGGCCGTAAGGTGTCCGGTGCCTATCGAGGCAGAAATCCCCGAACCCGGTGGTGGACACCGGAAGTAAGGGATGCCGTCAAGCTGAAGAAGGAGTCCTATCGGGCCTGGTTGGCTTGTGGGACTCCTGAGGCAGCTGCAGCCCGGGTAGTTGTGGAGGCGACGACAAAAAAATAAATAAAAATAAAATAAAAATAAATAAATAAAAAAATCGGGCCTGAGAGGAGTTCGGTGAGGCCATGGAGAAAGACTATCGGTTGGCCTCAAAGAGATTCTGGCACACCGTTCGCCGCCTCAGGAGGGGGAAGCAGTGCCCTACCAACACTGTTTACAGTGGAGATGGGCAGCTGTTGACCTCAACTGGGGATATCGTCGGACGGTGGAAGGAATACTTTGAGGATCTCCTCAATCCCACCAACACATCTTCCATTGAGGAAGCAGTGGCTGAGGGCTCAGAGGTGGATTCATCCATCACCTGGGCTGAAGTCATCGAGGTAGTTAAAAAGCTCCTCGGTGGCAAGGCACCGGGGGTCGATGCGATCCGCCCTGAGTACCTCAAGTCTCTGGATGTTGTGGGGCTGTCTTAATCCATCAAACTTCAGGGAAGAATATCCTTCAAGGCTAAAACACTGATCTAAGGCAATATATCTATACTGTATGTAACCATATGGATGTAACGTTTGGTTCACACCTCTTGCTGTTGCTGGTGGGAGAGGACAGGAAGGTGTGCATCTCTGTTAGCTGGCTGCTAGCACTGGGCGCCTCCACCTGCGGCTCCACCTCTGGGACCTCCAACACCTGACACAGCTCCTTAAAGCTCATCACCTGAGACACAAACATACCTCAGATGACATACTTCACATAATGAACTGAACGAGAGCAGACTCGGAGAGGGGGCGACACTCACCACGTCTTTGCTTATCTGCTGGTACGCATCATCCTCAAACCTCTGTTTGACCCCTGTCAGAGACACGTGTCTGTAGTCTTTGGGCACATCTTGACCGAAACTGTGAATGGAGTGAGAGACTGGTGAGTATGTCACAACAACTAGTGATTCAGCCTTGTTGTGTTAAATAATATATATAATTATCAGCAAGAATAATAATAATAAAATACTATATTATACTAAATATTTATTGTATAAATGATTCATATATTACAAAACATTAATATATTACAACTCATAGCAATTACTAACAACAACAAAATATCATAACTAGATAAAGATAAAACTATAACAATTATAATATTAAATGTGGTTGCATTAAATACGAATATAAAAAAAGTAAAGTATTTTTTAGTTTTATTAAATGCTATATATCATAATTAGCAGCAATTATAATAACAATGAAAAAAAAAAATACTAATGAATATAAATACTAATATACTAAATATAATCATTTATATCATGAGTTATGACTAATATATAAAACAAACCACAACATATAACATTCATTTATTACAACCCATAGCAATTAATAACAACAACAATATAAAATATCATAACTAGAATAATGATGAAGATAAAAATATGACTGGTCATTAAATGTTTTATTAAATACTCATATAAAACAATTAAATAAAATACTAATAAAATAAATATTTATAATTATTCATATACTTTATTGTTAATATTATAATATAAAATAACAATAACAGCATACAAGACATTCATATATCAGAAAATAATTAATTTAATAAGAATGATTATTATAATTTATAACTAATATAAATAACATATAATGCATTAAAGATAAATATTATACAAAACAAAATATTAACTAATATGGAAACAATTTTTGTAACAAATGTTAAACACATAATAAAATTACATTAAATAAATATGCATTAAAAAATTATTTTATATATATAATAACAAACCTAAAACAGAAGTGAATGTGAAGTGTTTTATTAAGACTGCAGAGAGCAGTTGAAAACCGGTCACAGTGGAGTGATAACGGTGAACTCGCTCGACCGCTCACGATTCATTTCCACCGAGAGACAGCGGCGCGAGACCAGAGAGCTTTAATCTCGCTGCATCCTCAACTACATGACCCCCACCCCGCCTCAGGACCCCATCGAGCACAATATAAATGGGTTATTATCCCAGGTTTTTCAGAAAAATCGCTGTAACTTGTCTCATCCTGTGCTATCTGAAGAGAATGACAGAGCTATAAAAGTCACCGCCTGAAGAATAACGTTACGAGGCACTGGAGCAGCAAAGCTTCAGTTCTCAGAGAAAAGGCAAAAGGCCCACTACAAGAAGAGACAACGAATTTAGTCTAAAATCTAGTAAGCATTTTAGGCATCAAAGTCTACTCCAACCTGTAGGCAGGAAAGTTACGCCTTATTTACAAAAAGTCCTTTAATGTGTGCTTCATATAGACAGCAAACCCAGAATGCATTGTGACAAGCTCAATGAAAGCATTCACTGAAGACGTCTGGAGGAAATAGGAAATGTCAAAAGAAATATATTCAATTAGGAACAGAAAAGTACTGATAGAAAATAGCTTTGTTTTCACAAAATACACTATTTCTCCTAATGTCTTTGTTTGCCAAGTAGAGAATCATATTTTTAGCTTAGCAACATGCTAACACCAGACGCTATCAAGAGCTCGACTTCACAAACCCAGAGGAGCTGATTGTGTGCCTCATTAAGGGGATAGTTCACCCAAAAATTAAGATTCTGTCATTACTCACTCACCAGGTCCAGAAAGGTAGTAAAAACTTAAAATGGTCCATGTGACTCCAGTGGTACTACATGAGTAATTAATGGGAGAATTCTCACTTTTGAGTGAACTAACCCTCCTTTAAGGGCAAAAGTGACAAGCACAGATTACTCGCCAACAAAACGACCGTCTGGCTCCATGGAAACATTGAGGAGGAAACAACTGCAGATCAAAGCTGTGAAAGCGCACCGCCACTTCTCTCTGGGTCGGAATAACTGTTAAACTTCATTTGTGCGAATCAATTCGATGGAATGCATGGAGCCTAGACAACGGTGTGGATAATTGACATGGACACTCACCACTTGACGTAGAGCGATAAAGCACAGGAAACCAGATCCTGCTTGGAGAAACCCGTGTTTTCCTCCAGCTGGATGGGCCACACAGGAACTGTAGAGAAACAGACAGAGAAAACCTGAATAAGGCTTGTATAAAGTTAGTCGAATAGTTCAGCCCAGTTCTACACTGTAAAAAATGTTAGTGTTTTTTACAGAAAAGGTGCAACAGTTACTTTAGAGGAATAAACTTGAGCTTTATTAGCTAAATATCTGATGAAGGCCTTGAGAACGGATGAAACGTTACCCAGTGCAAGTTTATTCCTCAACAGTGAGTGTTGCACCTTTTCTCCAAGAAAGATGTCATTTTAAATTTGTACTTCCAAAACCATGAATTTGACAGCATTTTACAGTAAAATGACATATCGTGATGATCTTTGGTTGCAGCTCTTCTTCAGTTTGCATTTGTACAGTATTTTTCAGTAAAAGCACTAAACCCTGTTAATTGGCTAACTAAGTTATACAGCGAAAAACTGTAAATGACTTATGAAAACAATGCTGTGAGCTGGGTTAAATGCTGGTATTTTGACCAGCTGAGAGCTTGTGAATAGCTTATAAAATGTGTAAAGGAGTCAAAACAGAGTCAGGAATCCCTCCGTCACACACACAAACCAAGATCTGCTGCGAGGAGACGCGGTTCTGACACCTGTACCGAACGGTGACGGGCAACATCACGACTATGACGAGAAAAAACAGGTGTGCTTGAGCATTCTGTCCATTTTAGGATCTCATCTTTCCTGTTTTTGGGGTCGTTTACATGTCTTTGGTGCGTGTTGCGTTCATATTTAATTCGAACTGCACTAAAGTTCATTTGGAAGCAGTTTTGGTCTGCTTGTTAATTCAAATGAACCGCACCGGACAAGCCACTTATGATGAACCCTGAGTCATCATATGGGTTTCTATTGTGCCACCTGTTTCATTGTGATGCTTATCGGTACATTTTAAAAGTAAAAAGGCAGATTTTTATACTTCAAGTGAGTATTTACAGGCTTACTGTAAAACTGTTGCACTGGGCATTGACAAAATTCAGGATTCGATTCCATTTTGATTCACAAGCTTGCAGCTCTTTTTCGTTTCAATTGGATATTCAAGAATAGATTCAAATGAAGAAATCCATTTAACTCAACTGGAAACACTGCCTCAGTTTTTTTTACAGTGAATTTCTGGCAACTAGTTGCAAATTGAACGGGATATTTGGTGGGATGGTGGTAGTACCGTAGTTGTGCAGTGCTCTGGTGAGCAGCAGGATGGCGCTGGCGAGTCGGGCCGGCCCAGGTACGGTGAGAGGCGAGCACAGCAGAGAGAGTTCACAGATGTATTTGAAGAGGTGAGAACTGCGCCGCTCCGCAGGGAGCAGCGACAGCAGCACTTCCCCATAATCAAGCACCGTGGTGGTCTGAAAGACAACATTAACATGTTAATCAATCACTGAGCACAAGAGCCAGAGCTCGACAATAACGGCTGCTTGAACGGACCAGTACACACAGAGTTATAGTGAGTATCCTTGTAAACGCAGTCAGTCATTTTTAAAGTAGTGTCAAGTGATTAAAAACATTAACTGCATGCCAATTAATCAACCTAATGAATCGCAAATTGGTAAATTACCCCCAAAAGATAATTTCAAGTCATTGTGTTAAATGTGAAAAGCATCAAAACATTTACATTTTTTTTTTCAGAAGCTGAATCTGAATTGGTATTTAGATACATTTACAGACTGTTAATTGACGATGCATTTACACTGCATATACAATTGCGTAAATAATAGCATGTGATTAATTGTTATTAAAGGATCAGTTCACTTCAAAATTAACATTTCTTGATAGGCCTGTCGCAATAATCAATATAATCGCACAATATATGTACATGACCTCAATAATTTTTTGTGACGCAATATATCGCCCATTATGTTTACATGATAATGAATGTCACCAACATTTTACTCGATTGTGCTGTCATCATGTATGTTTTCCGTGATGGAGGGCGAAAGTGGTTCTCGGCAGTTCCTTCATACACAGAACGATTATCGACAGGTGAAAAAAAGTCACCATTTGAGGCGTTATAGTGTTTTCCTGACAACTACTGACAGTTTGGAAGAATAAGCCCAAATGGACTCGATTTCAAAGCCGCAATCCCCTGTCCCAGTGCACACATAAATGTCAACGCAGAATGACGAGTGTTGAAGCCGTTTCACAAGGGAAAATGTTTATTTACCATTTATTCAAATTTGTTACAATTTTTATTTAGGATAATATATTTTTTACCCTTAAATTTCCATGATCTAACGAATTAAAAGGTTGTCATTTGAAAGTGTAGGTGTGTGTGTGCATTATTATGCTGTTATATTAGGATTATACACTCACCTAAAGGATTATTAGGAACACCATACTAATACTGTGTTTGACCCCCTTTCGCCTTCAGAACTGCCTTAATTCTGTGGCATTGATTCAACAAATATCTGTAAAGATTTTATTTTTTTATTTTATATCAGTCGACTACAATCTTTATCGACTCACTTAAGAAAGCCGCATGGTACTCAAAGCATAAAAAAAAAATACAATAATTTTTTGTTAATTTCTTATACTTCTACATACACAAGTATATATTGAAATTTCTATATTTGTAAAATATCTGTATATATCTGAACGATTAAACAATTTTACGTACATTTTTAGATCTAGGTAAAATATTCTCATAAATTCTGGCTTAATACAATTAATTTACTAAATTAAAACAGGAATGCATTTTTAATTCGATTGCTGGTCAGTGTCGAATGAAATGCATTTACAGTCAACATTTGGTTTAAAGATATTTTTATTAGCATTATTATTATTATTAAGAGCATTGCAATGCCTTTTGCATTGGCAGACGAGGTCTTAAAATGGTGTCTAGGTAGGTAGCGCACTCGGTTTTGGCATCAAGCTCTGAACCTCAGACACAAGGTTGCATTAATCTGAGCTGGAGGTCTATAATGAGGTTTTTGTGTGTTGGGGCGAAAGCAAACAAGAGAGCTTTTATGTCCTTCAGCAACTGACCCGTATCTTCCCGTCCAGCACGGCGATGACTTCCCCCATCATGCGCACCAGGTCTTCATACTGATAGGTGTTGTCAGTGAGCCACACCGCCTCACGGATGGTCAGGATCTCTTTACTGATGTATCTGAGCAGAAGATTTAAAAAGTGTTCAGTCTAGCGTAGAGCTGCATGATTCTGGAGAAACTGAGAATCACAAATCTTTTTGGTTTAAAATAGAGATGACGATTCTCCCATAATTCTGAATAGGCCATTAAACAAAATAACATGTCATTTACTAGAGATTATGAAAAAAATGTCATTGCTGCAGTCCATTTAAAAATATATATATAATTTAATTAGTTTTGCTTTGCTTTGAGAAAATGGTTTGAATTAATGATTTAATGACTCGCTTAAAAGACATTACTCGTTTCATTACTGGATGAATCAATGTTTTTGAACTGTTCTGTCCGAAAACGCCCCCTATACCCTTAAATAGGGCACTGAAACCATAGTGGACGTTATCAAGTGCAGTCAATCAATCCCACAATGCACCGCAATGAG
Source organism: Paracanthobrama guichenoti (assembly GCA_018749465.1). NCBI lineage: Eukaryota > Metazoa > Chordata > Actinopteri > Cypriniformes > Gobionidae > Paracanthobrama > Paracanthobrama guichenoti. Next base: position 20,508,963 of record CM031945.1, on the reverse strand, counting down.
TGTACAACTAATGTACACTCAACGGCTAGAGAATACCCATAATGCATTGTGACGGTTGTGCCGAATGAATTTCCACGTCTGACCAGAAGGTGGCGTCCACATGTGAATCATCCATCCATCCATTTTACAAACTGTTGGTCCAATGTGGCTACAGCGTAATATCATACAGGTATAAATTCCTTTTTAATTGATCATTAAATTGTTTAATTAGGGTTTATAAGTGCTAGTTTCCATGACAGAGTTCAAGGTAAATCTTTTCATCTTACTACTGGAGCTGTCAGTTTGCTAAGTTTCAAATGATTATTAAACAACAAGCATAAACTATGCAAAATGTAATGATACAATCTGTATTTGAAGTGTCAAGTTACTTCAAAAAGGTGATTTACTCTATTTTGATCACTACCATAGATATCAGTGTTTCCGAACTATAAACTTTTATCACTTCTGTGATCATTTGAATTATTGTAACAGAAATAATGATACTGTGTTATTAAAAAGACTGTCTGAGAAGCCCTTTCATACATATACACGACAACTGCTCTCTCTGGATCAGCGGCAGCACAGATTTAAATGGTCGCCATGATAGTACTTGTCAAAGGTTTAATAGACATAGCTGAATCATTGTTTAGGAATAAGATTGCATTGGGTGGCTGAATTAACATCTCAGTCTTTTACCAATGAATCGTGCAGCTCTAGTCTAGCACAAACACGATTAGCAGAGCGGCTCTTTCGTGTGTGGTAGCTCACCGAGTGCAGATCACCATGCAGGCGATGCCCAGGAGCTGCAGTTGGGCCTTAGGCACTGAACGCAGGCTCAGATAGCGGTCCACGCATCCGATGGTCACATGCAGCACTTGGCTGGAGAAGTCTTTCATGGTGGTCACCTCCACCAACCAGTCCACCAGAATATACCTGAAAAAAAAAACATAGGGGTGATGAGTGTAAAACATGAAGCCGAAAAGCAAAGGACACAGGATTTGTTCAATAAATCAGTGATTCAATTAAAAAAAACTTAAATATATTGAGAACTAAACACACTGTGGTCAATCTGACCATTATTTTAAAATCACCAAAAATGCTGTAATAATGCTTGAAGTCATTTGATTTAGGGGACAGCCTGAATTTGTTTAGCCGCCATTAGGTCTTGAAGATAAGTATTGAATATTTATAATATATTTCACAAGGATTTTGCAGGAAATATAAAAGCATGCAAAACTGAATTTGCCTTTACATTTTTAATAATCTACTCTATGGTCATGAGCTGTGGGTCATGACGAAATGACAAGATCCCGGATACAGGCGGCCGAAATTAGCTTTCTCCACAGGGTGGCTGGGCGCTCCCTTAGAGATAGGGTGAGAAGATCAGTCACTCGGGAGGAGCTCAGAGTAGAGCCGTTGCTCCTCTACATCGAGAGGAGCCAGCTGAGGTAGCTCGGGCATCTATTTCAGATGCCTCCTGGACGCCTTCCCGGGGAGACCTAGAACACGCTGGAGGGATTATGTCTCCCGGCTGGCCTGGGAACGCCTCGGGGTTCCCCCGAAAGAGCTGGAGGAAGTGTCTAGGGAGAGGAAAGTCTGGGCGTCTCTGCTTAGACTGTTGCCCCCGCGACCCGGCCCCGGATAAGCGGAAGATAATGGATGGATGGAGATGGATTTTTAATAATTATTTTAGTTTTAATAATTAAACTAACATTTTATATTTATATATATATATATATATATATATATATATATATATATATATATATATATATATATATATATATATATATATATATATATAAAAACTAACAATGAAAAATATTTCTAAAGCATTTATTACTGTTAATTTCAACCTTTACTAATACATTATTAAAATCAAAAGTTGTGTGTTAATATTATATTTAAAGGACTTTAACAAAGATTAATAAATACTGCAAAAATGTATTGCTCATGTTAGTCAATGCATTAATGAGACCTTCTTGTAAAATGTTACCATGATTATTAACATTATATAATTACTTTAGGGTCTAAAACTGTTTGCAACCCTTGTTAAATAATAATAATAATGATAATAACTACAATAAAAATAAAACTATTTTAATTAAATAATAAATAGAATTTTTTGTTAGTTAGGCAAAACAATTTATAAAAATGTATGTGACGGTGACTTTCAAGCCACGTAACGACAACTTTCAAATTCCCAGATATTCCATATTTTCCATGACTGTGTACCCTGTAGGACTATTTTTGAGATGGGTGTTTGTCCAAAACGTTGATGTACCTCTTAGTGGTGATGTCCTGTCCCTGCAGATGTTGAGGGTATTGCAGGGGTGACGGTCCGGAGTGGAAAAACTGGGCCACAAATTCAGCGCAGGCCCGCGGCTCCAGACCCAGAGGGTTAGCAGTGCCACATGACTTGGCAAATGCCAGCTGCGAGAGCAGAACAGACGAGTTAGAAAAACACGAAACACAGAATGTGTGCATGTGTTTGATATTGCATCACAAATTAACAAAGAGCATCACTCTCCATTTGAAGCCCCCATCCAAACCCATTTACACGCGTCATAGTGGCTTTCAATCTGGCACAGCTGCTGATTATTACAAATCAATGTCAACAATGGCAGAGAAAAACTCCAGAGGAGATAACAGGAATTATGACGCAGCTTTCCCAGGGTGTGCACTTCCATTATGAGCACGCTCACAGCAGTGGCATTGTGAGGATGGAAGAATAATGGAGACGGATTAGTAATGACTTCACCAAACATCCCATCACAGACGCCATTTTCGGACAAAGGTCAAAATAAACTGAAGGCGGCGCCGTCAAAAAAAAAAAAAAAAAAAAAGTAAACTGACAAAAATAAATGAATATTTTTAGATGTACATTTTATAAAAATGATTTTATGTGCAGCTTTAATTTTTTTTCCAGGTCAAGTAATTGTTTTTGTTCTTAAAGAGCTGCATGAAAAATACTGCACATTAAAATTACAAATAAAAAGCACAGCTGGTTAAGAAAAATGACAGCGGTTTAAGAAAGAAAAAAAGCAGCAATAACAAGAAAATAAACCCTCAACATAAAACGTTTAAAACAGCAACATTTCCAAAAGGAACAGGATATTCAAAAAAGAAAGACATTTAAATAGTAACATTTTATAATGCACAATAAGACCAGGAATTAAACTGTCAATTTGAAATTTAAAGAGGCCTTATTGTGCCCTTTTTTAACTCTTGCTTTTGTGTTTTTTGGGTCTAGGTTTTGATTCTTTTCCTTCTGAAAAGCTCAATGTGATTTGGTTAGTCAGCTGGATCAGAGTGTTCTGATTGGTCAAGTGCTTCGAGCGTTTTTGGTAAATGTCACGTCTCTTCCCATAACCATGAGTTTCAACACTACTAACTAACTCAACCAGGCCTCATCCCTTTATTTTTGCATATGCCTTGGGCGGGAATTATTTAAATGAGGAATATAAGGACGTGTTTGTTTCCAGAAGGAAATGAGGCAATGAGGACTTCAGAAACTGATATAGAGAATAACTTTGTGCTTCGTAACTTCTCAGACCTTTTTCATGCTCAAACAGCAACATTACATAGTAAAGAAAGGTGAACATGCAAAAAAGCATAATAGGATCTCATTCATTTTCTATACACGTCATTTCTCCAGTCACCTGAGCTTCCCAGCATCCTTTGGCAGCGTAGTCCTTGAGCGTTCGCATGCACTGCAGATACCTGCCGGGATCAGCAGTCTGTAGACAGAAAATAAAACCAGCGATCAGCAAACAATCAGCAGAGATAGCAGAGTACCGTTATCATGAGCCCTAAAATAGCTCTTACCGACGTGCCACGGTTCATTTCCCACAGCAGATACGAGCTCTGCACACTCCCACAACGCGCCGACTCCTCCAGCATGGACGTAGCCTCGCCACGCTTCTCCTCATCCTGATACACGCATACAGACACCAATTGAGTTAACACCTGCCACTCAATAAGAACCTAAATTGATTTCCAGTGCGGAGCTGAACTCATTAACACAAGTGTTTCTCTGGGACATTGAGAAGCACAAATGATAAAATCCCTACACAGAAAACATAAAATAAGCAACCTAAACCCAACTTGACCATGTACAGTCAAACCAAAAATTATTCAGACACCAGATATACATTTTTACTAGTGGGCGCAGGACACTATAGTTCATTTATATAAGTGAGGATAGTGAATTTAAAGGGGTACTTCTGCGCTGGGCAGATGAATGTGTATTTAAACTGGGTCATTTATGTAGTAGAAATGTGAAATTATTTTTCAATTTGGTGCATTCTAGACTGAGAAAAGCCAGAAAATGTATTTTTGGCTCATGTGGATGAAAGACAACAACTCCCAGAATGCACTTGCTTCACTGCCCTACAAGGCCACTCCCAAAGCCACTGCTACTGGATCACCTGCCCACCGCGGCACCACCCCACCGTTGTTTTCATTTTCATAATAATAAAATCATTTAGTTCAATTAGAGAACAGACACTGCAATTAAAAACTGAACGTGTCTGTTCAATATAATGTGAGTGAGCCGAGCGAGTGTCACGGCACAAATCATAGGGAGCACAATCATTTGAATATACTACCGGATTTCTACTGATACAAAGCTGAAGTAACCCTTTAAGAGCACTGCTCTGAACAAATGACACACGTGTTAAAACTGAAAGAATAAAGCAGTTACTTTTTTGCCCATTCTTCTTTGAATTAAACGCGCTCGCCCCGGTCTGTATCTGATCTATATGATCCATGTGGAGAGCGTTGTTAATCTCATCGCGGAAACCGCATTCATTTGAATTCTCCGCTGTAATCAAGGGCTGAATCTGAAAGCTCCCCCTATAACCTCAAATAGGACATTATTTGAAGGCACAGCCATTAGTAGTGGTGTCCGAAACCACAGTGGACGTTACTGAGTGCACTCATTCCATCCCACAATGCACCGCAATAATGAGTGTTCAGCTGATGTACACAGAGCGGCTGTCCGACTTCACTCACTCCTTCAAGTGAACAATATAAGTGGATAACGTAGGGAATAGTGAATGCAATTTCAGATTCAGCCTTGCGATCTCAGCTGTGCTCTCACAATAGGGAAAAGGGACCCTTCCGAACGTTGTTCAAGCAACATATACCGGTACTGCAGTATAATCAAAATTCATATCGTAACAAAAATAAATACCGGTATCCGGTATGAACCGGTATACCGCCCAGCACTAAGTGAGGATAGCAAAATAAAGTAAACTGACATATTATACCCCAAAAATTCTTCATACAGTGCACTACCAGTAAAACGAATACAAATTTGGGACCAAAATTATTCAGACACTTTGACCTGACCATGTTTTGCTCAAGCTCTTATTTCTTTAATTGCTAATGTGACCTTTTACACCACAGACTGAACACAATTAAGCTTTGCTTGGTCATTGGTTGACCTAAAATGGTATTTAATTGTGTGCTTCAATTTAACATCTGACAGCTGATTGGTTGATTGTAATCCATTACAGACGGGATACAGTAACGTCCAGAAGGGAGGCAAAAATCTCATGATAAAGTAACAATAAATTACATTTGCTACTTATCAGATTGTGTTTTATTAACACCTACCCTTACAATAATACAGTAATTAAATGATGCAATATTGATGTGCGCATGCCCAGTGCCCATAGCTGTATCGCCTTCTAGTCTTTACCACTACATACCTTTCTATAAAGGTTATCTGACATTATCAAGATGAAATTGTTCTGACAGTTGAAGTTGTTCAACTCTTGTCATATTTTATTATCATAATTTTCTCAAATATAAGGAAAATAAACTGTGATAATGTGAGAATGTTGACAGTGTCTGAATACATTTAGGTTTGACTAACTATGAACATCTTGTGGGTATTGGAAATGTAGTAAAGCATTTTGCACAAGTACCCATCAAGCACACTACCATCTTTGAGCTCAGTTAATAAAAAGAAAACAATCATTTATCATCCAACTTTATGTCTTAACCAATTGATGTATTTGTTACCATATACCTCCTGTAATTTCAAGCTAATCAGACCATTGAACACTGAGATATGAGTATTCATGTGTTCACAAGGTCTGGCGGCCATTTTGAAAGCTGTCTGAAAACTTTCACCCGAAGAGTAGCCCCATAAATGTGCATTTTTTAGATGATTTTTTTAGATGTTTAAGCCTTTATTTTGTATAAGTGTAATGTCTTACTGCAAAATTAAGAGATTAATGTTTAGACTTTCGCATATTATAACCTGGATGTGGGAAATAATTACATTTAGATTCAAGACAGTTTTAGCAACATAGCGCAGATGCTACAGGACATTGTTAGCTTACTAGCTGTATAAGACTGTGTGCTACACTAATATATTACTTCACAGGCATTACTGGCTTGTACTTTTAAATCCATTATATTACACATTTACAGTTTATTGATGTTCTGTTGTTTTACACTGCTGTAATCTTTAAAGACTTCATATTATTGTAAGTGAGCTTAAAAGTGTGCACTACTATGACAATCACAGCTTCAGTGTGACATCAATAAGAAAAAGTATAATATCATAAATATTTTCTATAATAGCTGTTCATATTAAAATATGTATGAAGTTAATACATGACCTACATTATTTATTTAGCAAAATGGTCCTTTTAAATTTTTATTTAATAATATTTATTAATTTAAAAGGTTTACTGTTCCAGTTAAGCTCAGTGTGCTCCTTTAAGCTCATTTAACATTTAACGCCTGTGTAAATAGTTCATAAACAGACTTTAAATATTAACTGATGGTTGTCACTTCAAGTTAATCTTCATAAAATTATTCTTTAAAAAAATGTTGTTTAAAATAAAAAAACATGTGAGCTTAATGGGAACAGGGGTGAGCTGAACGGGTACAAACATGTACACATTAAGCACAACCAGACTTTTTGCATTTAAAGATGTACTTTGTCATTTAAAATAAAATTAAATATTGTGTGAGAGATTAATCTTTTATTTTAACATAACTTCTTGTACTGAAACCAATAGCCTGTGCACTAAAATGTCTCATCGTAGATTTTGGTGAGCTTAATAGGTATGTTTACCTAGTCTTTGAGTATAAACAATTAATTCAGCGATGCAACAAATGAGACTCCATCTTTAAATCCTGTTAGACTTTCGACACATAATCAATCTCAGATTAAAAGGCCATCATTTCATAAAGCAACAAAACCAACTCACGTCAAACAGCTGAAGGACTCTAGCCAAGCAGTAAAGTAACGTCCCTCTCCGTCCCTATAAAGACAAGAAAGAGACATCAGGATTGTTTAGAACTAGATACATCTGCTTTATGATATATATTATATATATATATATATATATATATATATATATATATATATATATATATATATATATATATATATATATATATATATATATATATATATATATATATATATTAGCATCAAATTAGAAGAAGAAGAAAAAACATTTGGACAATATTTTGAGGAAGAAACATTTGAGACCAAATAAATTATCAATAATTCTCCAGTCTTCAGAGTCACATGATCCTTTAGAAATCATTCAAATATGATGATTTGATGCTCAAGAAACATTTATGATTATTATCAGTGTTGAAAACAGTTGTGCTGCTTCATATTTATAAAAAGTTCAAAAGAACAGCATTTTTTTTGGAATAGAAATAATATTTTACAATGTCTTTTTAGAAGTGTGTGTGTGTGTGTGTGTGTGTTTTTGTGACATATCAGGACACAAATGTGTATAATGACATTGGTATGACATAGGTATTACAAGGAGAGGGTGACCTATGAGGACATAGGTAGGTTTAGGGGTAGTGTGTGTGTGTGTGTGTGTGTGTGTGTGTGTGTGTGTGAGATGGGTAGGTTTAGGGGTAGTGTGTGTGTGATGGGTAGGTTTAGGGGTAGTGTGTGTGAGATGGGTAGGTTTAGGGGTAGGGGTACTGTGTGTGTGTGAGATGGGTAGGTTTAAGGGTAGTGTGTGTGTGTGATTGGTAGGTTTAAGGGTAGTGTGTGTGTGTGTGATGGGTAGGTTTAAGGGTAGTGTGTGTGTGTGATGGGTAGGTTTAAGGGTAGTGTGTGTGTGTGATGGGTAGGTTTAGGGGTAGTGTGTGTGTGAGATGGGTAGGTTTAGGGGTAGTGTGTGTGTGAGATGGGTAGGTTTAGGGGTAGTGTGTGTATGTGTGCGATGGGTAGGTTTAGGGGTAGGGGTATTGTGTGTGTGTGTGTGAGTGAGAGATGGGTAGGCTTAGGGGTAGTGTGTGTGTGTGAGATGGGTAGGCTTAGGGGTAGTGTGTGTGTGTGTCTGTGATGGGTAGGTTTAGGGGTAGGGGTAGTGTGTGTGTCTGTCTGTGATGGGTAGGTTTAGGGGTAGGGGTAGTGTGTGTGTGTCTGTGATGGGTAGGTTTAGGGGTAGGGGTAGTGTGTGTGATGGGTAGGTTTAGGGGTAGTGTGTGTGTGATGGGTAGGTTTAGGAGTAGTGTGTGTGTGTGTGTGTGAGATGGGTAGGTTTAGGGGTAGTGTGTGTGATGGGTAGGTTTAGGAGTAGTGTGTGTGTGTGAGATGGGTAGGTTTAGGGGTTGTGTGTATGTGTGCGATGGGTAGGTTTAGGGGTAGGGGTATTGTGTGTGTGTGAGAGATGGGTAGGTTTAGGGGTAGTGTGTGAGATGGGTAGGCTTAGGGGTAGTGTGTGTGTGTGTGAGATGGGTAGGCTTAGGGGTAGTGTGTATGTGTGCGATGGGTAGGTTTAGGGGTAGGGGTATTGTGTGTGTGTGAGAGATGGGTAGGTTTAGGGGTAGTGTGTGAGATGGGTAGGCTTAGGGGTAGTGTGTGTGTGTGTGAGATGGGTAGGCTTAGGGGTAGTGTGTGTGTGTGAGATGGGTAGGTTTAGGGGTAGGGGTGTGTGTGTGTGTGAGTGATGGTAGGTTTAGGGGGTGTAGGATGGGTAGGTGTGTGTGTGTGTGTGTGTGAGATGGGTAGGTTTAGGGGTAGTGTGTGTGTGTGTGAGATGGGTAGGTTTAGGGGTAGGGGTAGTGTGTGTGTGTCTGTGATGGGTAGGTTTAGGGGTAGGGGTAGTGTGTGTGTCTGTCTGTGATGGGTAGGTTTAGGGGTAGTGTGTGTGTGTGTGTCTGTGATGGGTAGGTTTAGGGGTAGGGGTGTGTGTGTGATGGGTAGGTTTGGGGTAGTGTGTGTGATGGGTAGGTTTGGGGTAGTGTGTGTGATGGGTAGGTTTGGGGTAGTGTGTGTGTGTAGGTGTGTGTGTGTGTGTGTGTGATGGGTAGGTTTAGGGTTAGTGTGTGTGTGTGTGTGTGTGATGGGTAGGTTTAGGGTTAGTGTGTGTGTGTGTGATGGGTAGGTTTAGGGTTAGTGTGTGATGGGTAGGTTTAGGGGTAGGGGTATTGTGTGTGTGTGTGAGAGATGGGTAGGTTTAGGGTTAGTGTGTGTGTGTGTGATGGGTAGGTTTAGGTTAGTGTGTGTGTGTGTGATGGGTAGGTTTAGGGTTAGTGTGTGATGGGTAGGTTTAGGGGTAGGGGTATTGTGTGTGTGTGTGTGAGAGATGGGTAGGTTTAGGGGTAGTGTGTGTGTGAGAGATGGGTAGGCTTAGGGGTAGTGTGTGTGAGATGGGTAGGCTTAGGGGTAGTGTGTGTGTGTGTGTGTGAGATGGGTAGGTTTAGGGGTAGTGTGTGATGGTAGGTTTAGGCGTAGGGGTAGTGTGTGTGTGTCTGTGATGGGTAGGTTTAGGGGTAGTGTGTGATGGGTAGGTTTAGGGGTAGGGGTATTGTGTGTGTGTGTGTGTGTGAGAGAGATGGGTAGGTTTAGGGGTAGTGTGTGTGTGAGAGATGGGTAGGCTTAGGGGTAGTGTGTGTGAGATGGGTAGGCTTAGGGGTAGTGTGTGTGTGTGTGTGAGATGGGTAGGTTTAGGGGTAGTGTGTGATGGTAGGTTTAGGCGTAGGGGTAGTGTGTGTGTGTGTGTGTGTCTGTGATGGGTAGGTTTAGGGGTAGTGTGTGTGTCTGTGATGGGTAGGTTTAGGGGTAGGGGTAGTGTGTGTGTCTGTCTGTGATGGGTAGGTTTAGGGGTAGGGGTAGTGTGTGTGTGTCTGTGATGGGTAGGTTTAGGGGTAGTGTGTGTGATGGGTAGGTTTAGGGGTAGTGTGTATGTGTGTGTGTGTGAGATGGGTAGGGGTAGTGTGTGTGATGGGTAGGTTTGGGGTAGTGTGTGTGTGTGTGTGATGGGTAGGTTTAGGGTTTGTGTGTGTGTGTGTGATGGGTAGGTTTAGGGTTAGTGTGTCTGTGATGGGTAGGTTTAGGGGTAGTGTGTGTGTCTGTCTGTGATGGGTAGGTTTAGGGGTAGGGGTAGTGTGTGTGTGTGTGTGTGTCTGTGATGGGTAGGTTTAGGGGTAGGGGTAGTGTGTGTGATGGGTAGGTTTAGGGGTAGTGTGTGTGTATGATGGGTAGGGGTAGTGTGTGTGATGGGTAGGTTTGGGGTAGTGTGTGTGTGTGTGTGTGTGTGTGTGATGGGTAGGTTTAGGGTGTGTGTGTGTGTGTGTGTGTGTGATGGGTAGGTTTAGGGGTAGTGTGTGAGATGGGTAAGTTTAGGGGTAGTGTGTGAGATGGGTAGGTTTAGGGGTAGTGTGTGTGTGTGTGATGGGTAGGTTTAGGGGTAGGGGTAGTGTGTGTGTGAGATGGGTAGGTTTGGGGTAGTGTGTGTATGTGTGATGGGTAGGTTTAGGGTTAGTGTGTGTGTGATGGGTAGGTTTAGGGTTAGTGTGTGTGTGTGTGTGATGGGTAGGTTTAGGGTTAGTGTGTGTGTGATGGGTAGGTTTAGGGGTAGTGTGTGAGATGGGTAGGTTTGGGGTAGTGTGTGTATGTGTGATGGGTAGGTTTAGGGTTAGTGTGTGTGTGTGTGTGATGGGTAGGTTTAGGGGTAGTGTGTGAGATGGGTAGGTTTAGGGGTTAGGTTTAGGGGTAGTGTGTGTGTGTGATGGGTAGGTTTAGGGGTAGGGGTGGTGTGTGTGAGATGGGTAGGTTTAGGGGTAGTGTGTGTGTGTGTGTGTGTGTGAGATGGGTAGGTTTAGGGGTAGTGTGTGTGTGTGTGTGTGTGTGTGAGATGGGTAGGTTTAGGGGTAGTGTGTGTGTGTGTGTGTGATGGGTAGGTTTAGGGGTAGTGTGTGTGTGTGATGGCTAGGTTTAGGGGTAGTGTGTGTGTGTGATAGGGTGTGTGTGTGTGATGGGTAGGTTTAGGGGTAGGGGTAGTGTGTGTGATGGGTAGATTTAGGGGTAGTCTGTGTGTGATGGGTAGGTTTAGGGGTAGTGTGTGTGATGGATAGGTTTAGGGGTAGGGTGTGTGATGGGTAGGTTTAGGGTAGGGTGTGTGTGATGGGTAGGTTTAGGGGCGGGGTAGTGTGTGTGTGATGGGTAGGTTTAGGGGCAGGGGTAGTGTGTGTGTGATGGGTAGGTTTAGGGGCAGGGGTAGTGTGTGTGTGTGATGGGTCGGTTTAGGGGTAGGGGTATTGTGTGTGTGATGGGTAGGTTTAGGGGCAGGGGTGGTGTGTGTGATGGGTCGGTTTAGGGGTAGTGTGTGTGAGATGGGTAGGTTTAGGGGTAGGGGTATTGTGTGTGTGATGGGTAGGTTTAGGGGCAGGGGTAGTGTGTGTGTGAGATGGGTAGGTTTAGGGGCAAGGGTAGTGTGTGTGTGTGTGTGTGTGTGTGTGATGGGTCGGTTTAGGGGTAGGGGTAGTGTGTGTGTGATGGGTAGGTTTAGGGGTAGTGTAGGGGGATAGAAAATACGGTTTGTACGGTAAAAAAAACCCATTACGCCTGTGGAATGTCCCCACAATTCACAAAAACAAATGTGTGTGCGTGTGAGGTGTAATATAGGCAATTCTCATAAAAAAAAAAAAAAAAAAGAAGATACATTTTATTAGTGAAGTATATTAATGTGATGAGTAGGGCGAGCGAGAGCCGCGAGGTGATCTCTCACGGAGGAGTAATGGAGCATAAAAGCAGGAGCGCCGACAGTGAAGGACGAGAGGACCAGGCCTGGAGTTTATGTTATGTTTTGTTTACATTTTATTATGTGCGCCGCGGCAGACGTCCGTGAGGGACTGCTGCTTTTACTTTCTGTTTTATTTGATTAAAGTCTTTTTAAACGTTCGACGGTTCCTGCCTCCTCCTTCCCATATGAATAAACTTTGCTACAAACTAAATTAATAAATAAACTATTCAAAATATAATAAATAATTCTTGCAGACAGTGTTTACAAGAACCAGCTCATTAAAAAATAAAAATAAATATTAAGAACATTTTTCAGTTCCCAATTTGAATGTGGTCTCTTTAAATCTATTTTCACTCTGTAACATATGATTATGATCCTGATTAGAAGAAAAGCTTAACACTTGCATAAAGTTGTAACGTATGAAAAAGAAACCGTGTATTGGGCCAGGAGTTGAACTGTAGAGGAAATGAATGCTGGGATATCTAGGAACCGCTCACCGGGTTTGTCTCACACTCTGCTTGGAGTCGGTCATATACCACAGCCTTACAGCAGCCACCAGACATGGACCACGGCGGGCGGATGAACAGCCAGATGAACGGCTCGGCCAGCGGGGACCTGAGGCTCTCAGCCAGGCTGAAGTAGTGAGACGCCATGCGGCCGCACAGGTCGGCACGTCCCTCCTCGCTGAGCGAGGCTGAAGAACATTCACACGCCATTAATGCTTTGATCAGTCAGTCAGACAATTCAATCAATCAAACTAGACCTTAAAGCAATCAAGCAATCAATCAAAAAAGTGAGTGAATGAGTGTAGAAACTTACGCCCTTCATTGTACAAATATGCAATTCCTAGTTTCACAGCAGCTTCAAAGTTTCCTTTCTCCGCAGCCCTAGATATTGTAGAGGATGAGAAGGAATTTAATGAGAAAATTAATTAAAAGAACAAGAAGAAAAACTTGCACTAATCCATTCTGAAAATGAATGGAGTGGGATTATGTACATCAAACAGGAAATAGCATGATTTGACAAGCACAATTACCATGAAAACAGAGCAATGGAAAACCTAGAAATGTCATGGAAAAAATGTTTTTCCTCAGGCATGAAAATTATTCATATTCAATCATCTATAACATGTCCTTAAAAGGATAGTTCACCCAAAAGTATTTTTTTTCCCTCTAATACTCCACTCTGTCCAACAGCTTTCAGCGCGCCGTCACCTCCAGTGAGTGAGGTCAATGTACACGATCTGGCGTAGTTTACGCTAGCACTGGAAGTGATCTCTCACGCGCATCTCTATGTCAGATCGTGTACATTGACCTCACTCACCGGATGTGATGGCGCGCTGAAGGCTGTTGGACAGAGTGGTGTATTAAAGGTAACAATTATATAAATACCGTCCGGTTTCTCGCACAAACCGATCGTTTCGTGTCTTAAGACATCAATGTGTCATCACGAGCCGCAGTGTTTAATTTGAATTTGTCTGTGCATGTTTTTTTAACTCATAGATTTTGTTACCATTCAAAGCCACACCCCCCTGTATCTCTCGTTCCAAATTAAAGCAGTTAATAGTGAAAAGACTTGAGACAAAATTGCTCATCTTTTGGTGCCAATTATTTATTATAAGAATTGTAATTACTTTTAATTCATATAATATATTCATATAATTATTATATTCATTGACAAATAGCCAATATTAATATAAATATAATTCATAATTCTTTTAAACAACGTATTCATTTGTGCTCTTTGTGAACCTATAATTATTAGGCATATTTCTTTGATTCACATCATGCACTGATATAGTCAGATGTTCTTTCATCTGCCTTCTCAAGCTGTCACTGCAGCAGAAGTGTTTATTCCTGCGTTGTAAACGCATTTAATTTCATGATCATTTTCAGAACGATCTCTCGATCTTCAGAAGAGAAGTGAATCAAACGGACACTGTGATTGGCTGTTTGCCGCACGTCACACTTTCAGGTGCCTCGCGTCAGTCAATCGCAAACTCTGGATTAAACCTGGTTTATACCAAGCTTTGAGAGACCGTTGAACTTGATCTAAACCAGGTTGGATTTATCTGGATTTGTTAACTCTAAACCTACTCTGAAACTCAGTTTGTTCAGCTAGCTTCATGCAACAGGCCTCTGGGGGTAAGCAGATAAACATAAAATTTAATTTTTGGGTGAACTATCCCTTTAATACGGTAGTTTCTGTAGCGTTTAAGTTTAGGAATTGGGTAAGATTAAGGGATGTAGAATAGGGATGGGCAACAGCGGTCGAGTACTCGAACGTTACAGCGACGATCGAGCGTGAAAACGATGATCGCCCTGACTCTAAAAATATATTTGTCTATTTTTCTGATTATTGCAGCATTTTGAGCGGTAACTGAGGTCTGATTGGTCATCGTTAGACAGCACGCCTTCCAGACCGGCGAAATAAAGTGAAACTGGATGTCTGGAATCACTGTGATCATGAAGTACAGTTAAGTGCAAGATGTGCAGCGCCAATCTGTCGTATACACGGTATTATAATGAGACCACGATTGTGATAGAATGTTGTAAATTCTCGGTGCTTTAGTTAACCGTGTAACAGCTGTTAAAGGAAATCCACAATGAGAGTTACATCAAACTAGCGCGGTGAAGTTCATGTGTGCATCCGCGTTTTCCTACAGAAAACCTTTTCTGCAGATTACTTTTATGTTGTCTATATCTGATTAATCTCATATAGGACGCGTTTGGTTGAGTTTATTAACCAGCTAGCAAAGCGCTGCCGTTACCAACTGGTGTTCATTCTCTTCAGTTTCTGCTCAAATGACATTATCGACTCATCACATTATCGGTTATTTGAGACGGTCATATTCTTTTTCAAAATCATTGATGATATTAATAATGCAGCAGTTATTTTGTTCTCATGTTTTATGTTTACGCGCAGTGATGCCTGTAATCACTGATCATGAAAAATAAAATGATGTGCAGCGCCAATCTGTCATGAACGCCACATAGCATTATAATGAGAGCACGATTGTAATAGTGCTGTAAATTATCTGTGCTTTAGTTCCCCGTGTATCGGTTGTTCAGGGAAGAGAACATTCAAAATGAGTTTCCCTTTCAAACCATAGCCTGTAAAAACTAGCACGGCCAAGTTCACGTGCGCATCCACGTCCTTTTGGGCAGATGTAAATTGTAACAGCCATAGGCATATATCTGATTTATCTAACATATGGTGCATTTGTTTGAGTTTATTAACCAGCTAGCAAGCCTGCAGGGTGGTGTATTCACAGTTTCAGCTCAAATACAATGCCCCATATTATTCACCGGGTTATTTGAGACGGTTATTTTGTTATTTTTCAAAGACATTTATGCATCATAATCTAGCAGTTATTTCTTCTAGTCATATGTTCATGTTTTCATGTCATGTTTGTATGTCTCAACATAAATTTTCGTAACCGTCTTAAAATAGTTTCATATCTCCATGACGGAGTACTCCTACGAGTACTCGTTTTTTGAGACCTATCGAAAATTCCCATCCCTAATGTAGAATATGGTCAGGAAGAATAAGGCATTAATAAGTGCTTTATAAGCCAATATCCTAGTAATATGCATGCTAATAAGCTATAAACTAGTTAAAGGTGCTCTAAGCGATGTCACGTGTTTTTTAGGCCAAAGCATTTTTTGGTCACATACAGCAAACATCTCCTCACTGTCCGCTAGCTGCCTGTCCCCTGAGCACACTGTAAAAAAACGCGGTCTCTGTAGTCCACATAAGCTCCACAAACTGCAACCAAAACAAACGTGGGCAGTCTGGACAACGAAGCATAACAAACGGTGCTCCAGCCAATAGCCGACAAGAATGATTTGGGGGTGGAAATCATTCTTGTCGGCTATTGGCTGGAGCACTGTTTATTATGTCTCGTGGTCCAATCTGCACCAGTTTGTTTTTGGAGCTTGCGGCGACTAAAGAGACCGTGTTTTTTTACAGTGTGTCCAGGGGACAGGCAGCTAGCGGACAGCGAGGAGGTTTGCTGCATGTGACAAAAAATATTTTGGCCTTAAAAAAAACCACGTGACATCGCTTAGAGCACCTTTAAGAGCGAGAACTGAACCCTAAATAAAGTGTTACCAAAATATATTAATTTGCGCTCTGAGGTAAATAAAACTCTTGAATCTTGAGGTTGAAAGAAAGTCTTATTGGTTTGGAATGACATGAGGGCGAGCAAATGGTGACAGAACTTAACCCTTTAAAATCTGTATGTAGTCACAAACAACTGGAAATACGGTGAAATAGTTATACCTCTCAAAGAGCCAAACGGTATCGGGGGCCGGCCAGCGCTCTTTGAAGCTCACTCGTGCCCAGACACTTGAGTTACTATCAATAATGTCACGAAGATGAGAATGAACCTGCAGGATCACATAACATTCAACATCACAAAATCAGTTTTTGTTAATGGAGAGGCAAGTAAGGCGTCTGTCCTGACGAACCGCTCTGATGGTGAGGAGATCCTCCGCGGAGAGGCACTGGAGGACATACAGGAGCAGCTCTTCAGGAAGAGACAGCAGCGTGACGGCAGACGCACGCTTTCGGACCCGCTTCCGGACAGGGAGAGAGAAACATTTGGCACATCGACAGTGGAGCACTAGAAATTAAGAAATTCACAATGAATCAACACTGAATTGCATTTTGAATACAATCGCAAGCAAGAGGTGTGTGGCTACTTTTTGAAAGAAACATTTGCGAAACTGAAGTTCGTTATTTTGGCCCACAGTCAATAACTGGCCGTTTTGAAATTATCAATAGCTGGGTCCGCTCGGACCATTAACAGAATTATTTACTACGCCAACATTCAGTTCATCAACATTTCTGTCAAATAATATTCTGTTCTTAAATGTTTTAGTTAAGTTACAGTAAATGATGTGTATTCATATAGGTACATCTTATTTTATAGCATTATTAACTGTATTTAATAAAGCATATCTGCATTATATTGGTCACTCTGTCAGTTAGATATCTAAATCGACCATTAAATATTAATAAACAATACGGTTTTTTAGTTGAGCACTGTAAAAGTGCTTTAGTGGTACTATAAACACTGTAAAACTGTGGTAATTTGATACAAGTTACACCATGGTGCCAGCATATATTCATATAACGTTACCATGGTATTTACGTATTACACTTCAAAGAATACCACGTCACTACCCCATTAAAACACGGTATTACCATGGTATTTACCCCATTAAAACACGGTATTACCGTGGTATTTTTATGTTAGTATACTAGGATGAGGCATTGCGAAATATAGGTCACCAGGAGAGATTATTTACATCGGTTTTGAGTTTAAACTCCTTTAACTACTTACAAATATCTTAACATAAGTATAAAACACAACTTTTAAAATAATAACGATTAGTTTTGTTTCTTTGCAACGGCATTTTTGACATGCTCATGGAGCCAGTTTTCCCTCCTTATTCACAAACCAGTTGTGGGACAGAGGATAACTAACCTCTCTTTAGGAGATATTGCATTGATGTGTATTAAGGAAAAATCATTAACACGGTTATGGTTATGGATATTGGAAGAATATATTTATATTTAACTAATGAAAGTTTACTTATAGGCAGCTTAACGGGTCAGTAACGTTACGTCTCAATTTTGTAAGCATTTAAAAAAAGCTCCAGCTCTGTTTATGATATAATTGAAAGATAAAGGTTTATCAATGTTGATAAAATATGAACAATACGCATTTACAGCTGATGATTAATCATTCGATGAGATTAAAGTAGTTACTTACCGCCCGCTTTCATTTCAAGGAAGGATTAGCGAAGTCAGTTTACAGCGATAATGCTTCACAGTGAACCGAATACTTAAATCTGTGCGTATTAGAGCTTAATATTAATATAATCAGTTTTACTGATTAACCTACTAAATTCCCGTTAGCTAATAGTGTTGTTGGACTGTTTTAAAACACAACTCTCCTCTACCCCAACCATGCAACTTCCATTAAGCCCCTTCCCCGAGCGCTTAGCCACGCCTGCGCGGACAGTTTAAACATCAACTCTGGGAGCTCACTGGCTAGAAGACGGATACGCCCACCACGGCAGCTGCTGCGTTCTGATTGGCCTTCACGTAAACCTCGAAGCGCTATTTGTCCGTTTTTCTGAACGGATAAAAGCCGTCGATGTATTGGCTGAAAAGATGCTATTTCGAATTACGCGCTTACCCGTGCTGTGGGACACGAGTGGTTAAGGGGGTGCGCTCGGTGAATTCTGGGAGATGTAGTATATAACATTAGCGAAATCATTCAGATGAAATGTGTATTTTTCATATATAAAATAATATAAATTTTTTCAGCTAAAGAGAAAGATAGACCTTCCCTCATATGCTGTTAAAAAAAAAATATTCACACAATTATAAAATAATATTAATATATTAGGCTAGATGTATTAAAATAATTTTAATTAATAATTTAAATATTTTTAAATTAGCCCATTTATTTATATATATTTTTTAAATCCTTTAAAAGAAAGATCCTTTATTTTTAAATATGGTTACGTGATGACAATTTTATAATTAATATTTTATTCATCCCTATAGTGAATATACCTACCAAAAGGTATTTAAAATACACTTTTCATATTAAGTACAAAACTATTAACATATTTAGTGACATATTGCTTGAAACTCACTAATATAAATATTATAATTGAGCTTTATTTGGACTACTTTATTGCACATTTCTTATAGTAAGCCTAACTATTAAGGATAGCATGATTACTGTAATATCAGTCTTCGTATTGCAGTTTTTTAAAGTGTATAGTTACATTTTAGCACATTTAAATATACTTAATATCTTTAGTCAACTCTATTTCCAGTGCATTAAGTACAAATTGTTCCATTTTGGCAGACTTTAAGTATATCAGTTTAGTATAAAAAGAACAAATGCAGGGTATTCACTGTAAAGAAAAATAAAAGTTGCTGCCTTACATTTTTAAGTACAATCAACTTGGATGTTTAAGTAATTACATTAAACTGACTGAAAAAGTTTTCATTAAAGTTTCATTAAAGTATTCATTGTAAAAACATAGTCATAACTTATTTGTCATACAATTGTTTATACTAAGCACATATGTAAATGTTTTTGCAATTTGCTTAGCATTAAATAAGCGTACTTCAAATGTTGTTGGCATATTTATGTTTCACTTTTTATGAAAACAAACAAAATAAAAGAAATGATTTACAGTTGAAAAGACTGTATTATGTGAGAAGAAAGAGACTGCAGAGCAAAGCGAGACATAAAGCTAACAGCTATCGATTGCTAGGGTCAATGATCAATACAGTTCAGCAGTCATTTTACAAAAATATTGACAGCAAGGCTGCAACATAATAATCAGAATCAAGTACTGAGGAAAGAGTGTAATAAATGACGCAAGACTTTTTACGCCACTTATTATTAAAGTTTGAGGATTTCACAAATAAGACCTTTGACCAATGCTCGATTCAGAAAAGTGAAATCTTTCTCGTGTTTCTCAGTGTCAGACTTTGATTTGTTTGCTTTGAACACACGATTCAACCACACACTCTTAAACAAAATAATGGTTCTTTATTGATTGGCATTAATGGTTCCATAAAGTCTATTTAACAGCCCTTTCCACTGCACAAAAGGTTCTTTATAATAGAAAAAGGTTCTTAAAATGAAAGAAAAAAAATCTTAAATTTTAGGGAACGTCAAATGGTGCGTGTCAAGCCACAATGAGACTTTGTCATAAATGAGGGGTGTGTGTTCATGGTAACCATCACAAAGTGCTGACGATTAGCTTTCATAAAGCCTGTCACATCTGACAGAGTGATTATTAATGGCTTTCAGCACAGACAAAGACAAGAGCGGGAAAACGCCACACATATAATGGAATGATTATTCATTTGAGTCACAATTCATGTCATTTTTGTCTGGTTATATATGATGCGTTACTCAGTACTAACTGTTTATCAATAGGCTTGTGCATATTGCAATCAAAATTATTCATCTCCCTTGACCCGCAAGACATTTTGCTGCCAAGAACAAAGTTTTATGAAAACAATTCAAAGGCATCAGTAAACTACTATAGAAAGTTTATTAATACACATTTGAGTGATTCTGAGAACGTGAAGTTGATGAGAAGTGAAAAAAAAAATCGAATTGGCTCTTCATGTTTAAAATGATTCAACACCCAAAGGTCAAATTGTGTGCAGAATCTTTTATTCTTTATAACCTCCCATAAACGCTGCTTGTGTAAGTGCCTAGAAGCTTCTGTCACCTCTCTACCGCAATCTTGGCCCATTCCTTGCTTCAAAAAGCTTCCAGACTGATGATAATCTTTGGTTTTCACATGCACTGTAACGGTGCACTCAAAAAAACAAACTTTCACTGTTGTTAGTTGCACTCATGAACATTTATGCCTTTGGCAGACACTTTAATCTAAAGCGACTTACATTGCATTCAAGGTACACATTTACATTTTGTCAGTTCTTGCTTTCCCTGGGAATATAGACATAAACAGAGAGAAGTAGCTCCGGCTGCAATGTTCTTCCGCAAGACGCATGCAGTTCTGTTTATTAACCGCTAGAGTGCAAAAAGTTACGGACTGCAGCTTTAAGTAAACTGCACATATAAATATTATGTAACAGTGACAAATAAATTCAAATGGTTTTACTCAAAGAAATTTTGTCAGCTTTACTTGAATTTCTTTCGGTCATATAACATTATTTGTAAAAATGACTCAATGTAGTTGCGTGGAACCACTTAAAGCTGCTTTTTTAAAGTAAATTTTTTTTTTCTTTTTTTTAGTGCAGCCCAGAGACAAACTGAAGAATCAGACGATCTCAATAGAACATAAACTTTAATGTAAACTCTTAGGACCACCGCGCTTCAACAAGGAAAGCACACTCTACCATAACCGTGACCAGACAAAGACTGAGTGAACAAGAGGAACTTAAATAGCAAACAGAAACGAGATTAACAAGACACAGCTGGGACAAATGAACTAATGAGGGTAACCATAGTAACAAACAAGTGCGGGAAACTAAGACAAAGGAACATGTGACAGGATGAAAATACAACTGAGAGACAAACTAAACGGGCAGACATGTGACACACTGCTATCTTCAAATTCCACCAAACATTTTCAATGAGATTTAGATCTGAAGATGTACAGACCACTCAAGAACATTCTACAACTGATCCCTGAACAAGGAAAGTCCATTGATCAAGCTTCAGTCTCTGCACTGAAGGCATCACCATCTTTGCTGAAATGGCTTGATACTTCAAAGAATTCATGATGTTCTTCATACAGTCAAGATTTCCACTTCCAGCAACAGCAAAGCACCCCCATAACAAGACTGGACTGCCTTTGTGTTTGAGCATGGAGACGGTGTTCTTCTCATAAGCTTTACCTTTTTTGCACCAGACATACCGCTGATCCATGGGTCCAAAAAGTTCCAGTGTGGTCATATCACTCAATAACACATTCTTCCAGAACTCCACAGGTCTATCCAAATGAATTTTAGCATATTCAAGTCTGCTTTTTATGTTCTTCTTGGTCAAGAGTGGCATTTGGCAAGATGTCCCAACATGAAGGCTTGTCTAGTGCTCTTCTTATACTCTGCATTGAAAGGTCTTTTCCTCCTTTTATCAGGGGCCTGTACCATGAAGCCGGTTTAGCTGGCTAGCCAGATATGTTTAAGCTTAGTTTGTGCCAATCCTGGGATTTAGGTACCATGAAAGTGGCTTGGCTTTTAGCAGTGTTCATCTCCATAGTAACTTATGCTCCACGGCTAACCTGCTCCGGAGCAGGTTATGTTCTGGATAAGAGATCTCAAACTGAAATTGGACCAATCAGCTGTGAGTAAAGTGACCTCTGATGCAATAAAGTCACTCCCCCTGTTTCTACTCCAAATTAAAGGTCACTAGCAAATGGTTTTTAAAGACTAAAGCGTCTGGCTTTTAACAATGCTTATTTATAATAAATCAGTTTGAATGATTTAAATATCATTTATGTAATTATACCCTTAAATCAATCACACATGTATCATTTTAGTTAATCAATCATTAATAGGCACTTTGTTCAAATTAATATAAATAGACTTTATAAAGGTCATACAAATTTAAAATCAAATGACTTCATGTGACTACATGTGAGCTTAAATGTTCAATTTTCTATATATCTACTAAACTAACTTCATGACTATTACTTGCACTGAGGTAGTACAATTTTTCTTTAAGTTGTCCTCTTTCATAGACAGCTCTGTTCTTCTTCATGTGTAAATTTGTTTAAATTCTTAATATTTTTCAACCATGTAATATTCTGCAGAAGAGAGAAGTGAATCTCATTGCTTCTCTCGTGAGAAGTGAATCTCAGTTCCACTGATCCACAGCATGTGATTGGCTGTTCACTACTGATGTCACACTTAAACTCCTAAACTCAGGATCAAAGCCTGAGTTGACAAAGAAAGTTGATGACCAACAAAGCCTTGAATAGGTTGGTTTGGTTTTGTCAACTCGAAACTAATCCTGTAACCCTGAGTTTGTTAAACTACCATCATGGTACAGGTCCCTGATTGCATCAGTTTGGTTTTGTCAACTCGAAACTAATCCTGTAACCCTGAGTTTGTTAAACTACCATCATGGTACAGGCCACTGATTGCATCGGTTTGGTTTTGTCAACTCGAAACTAATCCTGTAACCCTGAGTTTGTTAAACTACCATCATGGTACAGGCCACTGATTGCATCGGTTTGGCTTTGTCAACTCGAAACTAATCCTGTAACCCTGAGTTTGTTAAACTACCATCATGGTACAGGCCCCAGGTCATATTGCAAGTCTTTGGCAGTAAATAGAGGATTTTTTTCTCAGTTGCTCTGATCAAACATGTTATTCACCTGAATGATATTGTGCTTTTTCTTCAAAACCATCAATGGTATTCTGGTATAACACTTTTTTTTTTTCTTGAATAAGGCTGCCTGCTAAATCTCTAGGAACTTATAGAGACATTTTGGAAATC
This sequence comes from Paracanthobrama guichenoti, assembly GCA_018749465.1. Taxonomy (NCBI): domain Eukaryota; kingdom Metazoa; phylum Chordata; class Actinopteri; order Cypriniformes; family Gobionidae; genus Paracanthobrama; species Paracanthobrama guichenoti. The sequence goes on along the minus strand of CM031945.1, from coordinate 20,485,929 downwards.
TTCTTGTAGCCATAGACTTTCTAATGTAATAAAACAATTTGTTCTGTGCTTTTGTGAGAGCTCTTTTGAATTGGCCGTATTTGCTTTAGCACATGCAGCTAAATGTATGTATGTGTAACAGCACAAGCTAATTCAGTTTTGCTATAGAGTTTTAATTGTGTTTTAACATACCATACCATAGAAATAACTGACTTCAAAAAATCCTGTAACTCAAAAGCATTACATTATATCTTCACATTATCACTTTTCATTTGCCACTAAACTTATAGATTAAAAAAAAATGTAAAACTCTATCTTTAGAAAAGCCTACATTTGTAAATTATTACAGTCTCCGGGGTGTTGAATAATTTCGATTGCAACTGTATGTATTGCATCATTTAAAATTGTAGCAAAAAGCTATTGATACTAACCAGTGGCATGCATGATTGAAGTGATAAAAAGCTTTGCATCTTGTCAAAGAAAGCAACTTGTATGCATTTGAGCCAGCTCATGTAATCTAATAAGATGACTATGTGAAGAGGTGCTTTAGTTGCTCATTGAGAATTCGATTATTGGGAGCAACAAGTAAATTAATTAAATGAGTTATAGGCGTATACAAAGCTTGCTGGTGCATATCTGATATTCATATGTTTATTGGTTTTCTCTCTTTGCAAGATGTTTTTTTTTTTTTGTATTTGACTTCACTTAAACCTGAATGATGGTCTGGAGGTTTCTGAACTGGCACAGAAGGCTTTTCAAATTACCAGCATTAAATGGGAGTGGATGCACCTGCTGAAGAATGAAAGGGTCCAGATGATTTCTGAATTGACCCTGGATGTGTTTCCATGGCAATCTGAAACAATATTATAGTTGGAAATTCAGGTGTAGTGAATCGTGGCTCTCAGCGGTCTGGAAGATTCCAGTTGATTTTCAGTGTTTATTGGCTCTCGTCTTGTGAGCTCAGTGGAAGAAATGTAAAATATAGCAGCGCACTTAAAATTCTTCATAAGGTTCATTCACACAAGCCTACTGAACTCTGTAACCCTTAGAAAAGCAAGTATAATTGAGTTGAAGTATTTCTGTGTTGAACAGACTTTCAGAAATATGCTCTGGTCGAGATCATGCACTTAAACTTTAGTAAATATAACTTTGATTATTTATACAATTTTGAGAAAATGAACAGAATGGAAATAAATCAGTGATAGCTTACATTAGGACGTCAACTTGAAAATAATTGATAATCAGATTTAAAAAGGATTGAATGTTTTAAAGTCGTTGTGAAATAGACATTGAGATTGTCTGTTCTTCCCTGTTGTGATGAACTGTGTCTGAGTGACACGGCTAATTGAACAAGATAAAATGTAGGGCGGGGCTTGATTCAGTTCATGTGGATTAGATTGGATGGTTGTAGTTTGCTATTGGTGGATCTCCTGTGAGTGACAGGTTGCCCCGCCTTCACACAGGTAGATGCATCATCAGAGAAGAGCTGCAAGAGGAAGGGAGGATATTTTGATTAAAGATTATAAGGACACATGATTTTAAAATAAAGGAATTTATAAACCTTAATTAAATAATTTAATAATCAATTACAATGGAATTTATACTTGTATTAAATGGATGGATGATTGATTCAGCTGTGGGGGCCATCTTCTTGCGAGATGCGGGAATTCGTTGAACACGCAACTCACGCGGTGCATTATGGGTATCCTCATCAGTTGTACACTCGTTATTGTGGTGCATTGTGGGATGAGTACTCTGGTGACAACAGTGATGTTATCCAGCTAATTTCAAGTATCATATAGTGTCAATGTGGGCAGATCAGTAATATAGATGAAATTTAGGTGTCCCCAACTGAGCAAGCCAAAAGCCAGAGGTGACGGTGGCAAGGAACCAAAACTCCTTCAGGGCCAGAATGGAGAAAAAAACCTTGGGAGAAACCAGGCTCAGTCGGGGTGCCAGTTCTCCTCTGGCCGATGAACAAACATGAATTTAATGAAGATGTCGTCCACTATGGTGTCCACTATAACATCCACTATGGTTCTGGACATGACTAAAAATGGCTGTCCTCTCAAATAGTGCCCTATTTAAGGGTATAGGGGGCGATTTCAGACACAGCCTATGTTAATTCATGCTAGCTGTGTCTTTCTTTCACTTCCCACTTCACTTAATTTAAAGCTTATAAAACGTCTTTGTCAAGCCAACAACAAAGTTTGTTCCAACAAACTTTACTAATCTAGTATTTCAGTATAATCATCTTCAGTATTTCACAATAATACTGTTTACCTGCCACTTCTTTAAAAAAAATCTTACCAAACCCCAAAGAGTGTGTGTGTGTGTGTGTGTGTGTGTGTGTGTGTGTGTGTGTGTGTGTGTGTGTGTGTGTGTGTGTGTGTGTGTGTTTTGTGACATATCAGGACACAAATGTGTATAATGACATGGGTATGACAGGTATTACAAGGAGAGGGTGACTAATGAGGACATTACCCATGTCCCCATTTTTAAGGCTTATAAATAATACAGAATGAGTTTTTTTGGGAGAAAGTAAAAATGTGCAGTTTCCTGTGATGGGTAGGGGTAGTGTAGGGGGATAGAAAATACGGTTTGTACGGTAAAAAAAAAACATTACGCCTGTGGAATGTCCCAACAATTCACAAAAACAAACAAAAATGTATGTATAGTTTATTTATTTTTAAATTGCTCTGCAAAAAAAGTCACTGTTTGGATTTGAATAGGCAATGCTTAAGAGTCAATGATTGGATAATTATTGCAGTGATTATTATGTTTTTAGCATGTTATATGTTTGGCAACAGTTCTTCTAACCCTAACTGTTAAAGTGTGTAGCTTTTCATTTCTTAAAGGAACACGCCACTATTTTGAAAAGAGGCTAATTTTCCAACCCCTAGAGTTAAACAGTTGAGTTTTTGAATCCGTTCAGCCGATCTCTGTATCTGGCGGTAGCACTTCTAGCATATCTTAGCATTGATCATTGAATCGGATTAGACCATTAGCATCTCGCTCAAAAAAATGACCAAAGACTTTCGATATTTTTCCTATTTTCCTTGACTCTTCTGTAGTTCCCTAGTAAAACTCAAAATCAAGTATACATTTTTTTCTAGTTTGAGAAGCTGTTATACATCACAAAAAGAAAAGACTATCACCAAGTTCTAACCTTTTAAAGATATAAATGCCTTATTTCCATTAGCGTGTTCATGAGAGACTTTGTGTTTATTTAATTATCAGCTCTCTCAATTAATTCTGTTTCTAATTACATATCTCAGTAATCATGGACTGATCCAGCTGGTTATTTTAAGCTCACTGAACCGTATTAGTCCAAATATTTGTCTTGGTGAAACAGGAAACGGATCATCCTTATTTATTTTGACATTCCTGCCATGCAATTCTCCCTGTGTGAGCTGAATCTGAGGATAATTGAAGAACCCCAAGCAGGCGATTTTCCAGGAAACTCTCACTGCTTAATTGGTGGATAAATGCTGTGGAACATCTGGTAGAGTTCACCCTGCCATTTGATGCAACAGTCAATTTAGCACCTCCATTTATCCTGCTCAAGTTTCCTCACAGGGATAATTCACCCCCCTCTCAGAAAAAGGCTGTTTGATGGCACAAAATGGGACGTCTAAAAGCCATGCACGGATTTCTAAGATGCTGTAATTTCATTTGCTTTGAAAGATTATATCAAAATGCAGTTTGCCTCTGGGACAGAGATGTTAAGTGTGAGACATGGCTGTCAAAACTTGCATCCTGCATACGCGTTCATTGTCCTCTCAAACATTTTTAGTGTAATAATCATTAACGAAATTATCACACGAACTTCCCCTCTTCAGCTTTGGGAAGATAATTATAGACTGTTTTCTATATTAAGTAGGATACAATGTATTTTTAAATCCCACAGACTGACATTGAAGAAGGGTACAGAGCTAGAGAGTACTTTTTTTTCTAATTTTTTACTTTTTTTATGCATATAAGGGTTAGGTAAAATCTAAAATAAAATAAGTAGGGGATAATGTACAACCATCTAGAAACACCCTAGTAACACATTGACAAGCAGCCAAACACCCAAGGAACCAGCAAAAATATAAAAGCAGCATAGAAACAATAAAACCACATAGCAATGTCTTGCCACTACCCAAAATATAGAAACAGCATAGCCACAACTTAGAAACCACATATCAATGCCCTGGAAACCACCCAGAAAATCCTAACCACCAAACAAAACCTCCTTACAGCATAGCAACCATCTAGAAACACCCTAGCAACGCCCTGGCACGCAGCAAAACAACCCTGAATCAGTGTAAAAACAACAAAACCATAGCAATGCCTTGGCTACCACCCAGAAAACCCTAGTAACAACAACAACAACAACAACAAAAATCCTAACAACATAGCAACCATGTAAGCAGCCAAACACCCTAGAGATGCCCTAGCCTACACCCAAAATATAGACATCTAGAAACACCCCAGCAACACACTGGCAACCAGCCAAACTCCCTAGTGATGCCCTAGAAACCACCCAGAATATATAAACAGCATAAAAACAACAAAATCACACAGCAATGCCTTGGCAACCAACCAGAAAACCATAGAAACAAACAACAAAAAAACACATCCTAACAGCATAGCAACCATCTAGAAACACCCTAGCAAACAGACAAACACCCTTGTGATGCCCTAGCAAACACTCAGAATATAGAAACAGGATAGAAACAACCTAGAAACCACATAGCATAACCACCCAGAAAACCATAGCAACCAAACAAAATATCCTAACAGCATAACAACCACCTAGCAACACCCTAGATACTGTTTCCCACAACACACCATCATGGATTCTGCTCACATTTTCATTTACAGAAAAAAAAAAAAAACATTTACCTTGTTTGGCCAATAAAAACAGCATACTGGCCAATAAAATACCAGTTTTTTCATCATTGTATTTTGGAGAAAACTTGGAGCCAAAACATTGTGCCACTTGGAGAAAAAGAAGCTTGAGGGAAAACTCTAAAAACATTTTTTTTTTTAAAGAAAAGGAAAAAAAAGAAACGGAAAGCACAAAGCTTTGCCTTTTATCACTACTCAATTAACAACTTAAAGTTCAACGAAACGTGACCTATTTTTAAAGCCGCCCACTTTTCTCAGCACTCTGAGAGGAAGCAGGCATGCTGAAGTTGCGCTGAATCCGTGTGCATGTGAGAAGGCAGGAAAGGGAGCTGGTGTAATTGATCAGAGAGTTCAGTCGAGCGGGAGAGGTCAGCGCCGGCCGGCTCTAAAGTCAAGACTGGGTGGAACGGGGAGGAAAAGCTTCACTGCCAGGATTCCTGTAATCTACCCTGACCATCACACGCCCAGAGTCACCTCCTGTGGCCTTTTCCCCTTTTCCCTAAATCAACCTGTTTCCTGCTCAAACATTCACACGCTAACTAGAGTTTAGAGTCTCTGGTGGAAGGGCACGGACGTTTCACACGGCACGCTCGGTTTGTGGGCAATTACCTGTGGGTAGGTAGTGCCTCAACCCAACTGAGAAGTGGAAAGAGAGGAAATGGAAAGAAAGTGCTTGGGTTGTTAATGGATTTCTCACAGAGAAGAGGTTTAGAATAAGAATAGCACTATATTGATCCTGAAGAAAAGCGGTTTGTAAAAAAAAAAAAATTTGCTGTCTAATATAACACCCTTTTACTGTAGAGGATGAATTAACAGTACATCCGTTTAGTTGCTACACTCTCAGAAAAGAAGGTACAGTGCTGTCACTGGGGCGGTACCCTAAGGTACAAAAGTGAAAAGGTACATCTTTGTACCTTACTCACCCCTAAATGGTACATATTAGTAACTTAAAATGTACATATCAGTACTTTAAAAGTGCGTATTAGTACCTTAAAGATACACATTAATAACTTTTCGGTTTTGTACCTTAGGGTACCGCCCCAGTGACAGCAATGTACCTTTTTTTCTGACAGTGTAATTGTATTCTAAGAGATTTTGTGTACAGGTTTTTGGTCCACCTCAATCTTATCCGAATGTAATACAAGAAAATTACAGTTCATCCAATATTTTATATCTTTAACACACTCTGTCAACAAGAATTTCATCTGGTCATCTGGCTATAACTGAGTATCATCAACATAACAGTGGAAACTAATTCCATGTTTTCTAATTATATGACCAAGGGGCAACATGTAAGCTATACTGAAAATAGCAGAGGGCCTAACACAGATCCTTGTGGCACTCCATAATTTACTGACATTAACTTGGTTAATTCCCAGCTTAAAAACAAAACAAAACTGTAACAGTCTGATAGGTACAATCTAAAACACCTTAATAGCTGTACCTGAATACCAGTGTAATTGTGTAGTCTATCTAAGTGTATGTCATGATAGTGTCGAACACTAGAAGAAAGTCATTTGTGATTTTAACAAGCACAGATTATGGGGCCTGTATCCTAACTGAAATTTATCATAGATAACATGCAGAAAGGAGCACAATTGAGCGGACACAGCTTTTTCTAGTATTTTAGACAAGTATTTTGAAATGGGTCTGTAATTTTTGCTCATTCATTTGGATCTAGTTGTGGTTTCTTAATCAGAGGCTTAATAACTGCCAGCTTGAGGTCTTGGGACATAAGATAAAGATGAGTCAATATTGAGAACAACTCTTCCAGTAATTGAATGGGTACTTAATGGATCTAATAAACACATTGTTGTAATGTGGTTTATTTAATACGCACATTTATTTAACTCTTCCTGTCCTATTAGCTGTAAAGCACTTGTACTTGAGGGGCGATAATTGAGGCTGAATCATAAAATGCTGTCAAAGGTTGTACATTTACAATTGCGTTTCCAATGCTTTCAATTTTCTCACTGAAGAAATTCATAGGGTGCGTCCGAAATCGATACTTCTCTGCTATATAGTATGCAAAAAACAGTACGCCAACAGAGTAGTACATCCGAATTCATAGTATGCAAAAAACAGTAGGAGAAAAGTCCCTGGATGACCTACTACTTCTGGCGAGATTCTGAAGTGCGCATACGATGGACACTTTACTATCCCATGAGGCCATGGGAGACAATTTATCATCACATGATAATGACAACAGGGCGAATGTAGTACATCCGCATTACATTCATACTATATAGAACATACTTTTTAACGGTCGCAAAGTTTGTTCAAATTCAAATGTGGTACCTAGTATGCGATTTCAGACGCAGCCATAGTTATACTTAACTGTGACGGAATATTCAGTTCAGGTGACGTCTGTTTATTTGTTAATCTAGCCACTGTTCTAAACAGAAACCTTGGATTATTTCGGTTATCTTCTATGAGTTTGCAGAGATGCTCGGCCCTGGCTGCTTTCAGAGCCTTTTAATAGTGGGACAAACTCTTTCCATGTGATTCTAAAGATTTCTAAATGAGTTTGTTTCCATTTGTGCTCTAGTAGAAAAGGTAGTAAAAGTGCTAAAATAGTAAAAAAAAAAATATTCTTGTTGCTTCATCTCATAAAGGTTGAGCCACTGTAGTCACACAGACTATTTTAACAATGTCTTTACTACTGTACCTTGAAAGTTGGAATGACGTTGCTGTCTATAGGGGGGTCAGAGAGCTCTCGGATTTCATCAAAAATATCTTCATTTGTGTTCCGAAGATCAACGAAGGTCTTATGGGTCTGGAACGGCATAAGGGTGAGTAATTAATGACAGAATTGTCATTTTTGGGTGAACTAACCCTTTACTATATGTATGTATTTTTATATGCAACTAAGATTTTCCATCTCAATACACATGCAACACATTCACCGCATTATGCGCCCAGTAGATGGTGTCTCTTGACTGAAGCCCTTCAGCTGACTGGAGGGATTATTTGGTACATGCTTTCGGATTTACAAATTGAGATTGTTTTTCCATTGGCCATGGCTGTGACGTCCAAATCCATTATCTCAGATTTAACACTTCTTGTCTGAGATGCCGGCAGAAACCCAGCAAGATTTCTGTCTGCTGACCGGTGCTAAACTCGACAGCAGTGTGCTTCGCTTGGTCAGACATCTTCGTCTGGAAAAAAAAAAGTCAGCTACAATAATTTAAGCTTGTAAAAGCGTCAGTATTATGAATGAAAAGCGAGCTAGCGGTGAAGCAAACACCAACAGCCAAACAAAACAAATTTCATTAAGATTTTTTGAATACATGCATACATGCAGAGAGAGAGAGAGAGAGAGAGAGAGAGAGAGAGAGAGAGAGAGAGAGAGAGAGAGAGAGAGAGAGAGAGAGAGAGAGAGAGAGAGAGAGAGAGAGAAGGCAGTCTTTAAAGAGAAAATCCCTGTGACTCACTCACTTTCTCTCTCTCTCTCTCTCTGAAGATATTTATAGAGCCTGCAGAGACCGTGGTTCCATATAGATCTACTAGAATCAAAAGCCGGAGGGTGAAGCTAGATAATTTTTTCCACACAAACACCCGTCAGGGTTGAACATCTAGGCATGTTCTATATTTCTAGGAATTTCAGTGTTGTTCTTCAGCTACTTTAAAACTGTAATGTAAGCTACTAGCTACTCAAAGTACTTAAAAGTGTCCTTTAAAAAATTGTTAGCAATATTACAAACTTGAAGCTAAATGTGATACATATGGCAGGCATAAGCTAAACTATAGTTAAGATTATAGATTACAAGTTACTACAAGATGAAAGACACAGATAGACAGACCAACAGAATGATAGAACATTTTAATAATCTAAAGACTTTTTCCACTACAAAGAACCTTTTGTGGGATGGAAAGATTCCATGGATATTTAAGGTTCTTTATGGAACCATCAATGGCAATAAAGAACCTTTATTTTTTAAGAGTAAAGTAAAACGACACAGTGATGAACTATTTCACATAACAGTTCTTTAATAGAATTTTCAAAAGTCTTTTTAATATGAATATAAATGTAAAAATATAAATAACTAATATTTACATCACATAGTTTGACACAGAATACAGATTTTGGCATTTGTTGCCTCCAGCTTAAGAGAAAAAGCATTCTGGAGAATGCAAGGATGGCTAAAACACGCTCTCAGAACTAGAGAGGTAGATTTACTCTTTCTCATTCCAAAATACGAAACAGTAGAACAGTTATTCATTCACGACTCACTCATTCACAACAACGTTGCCACTTTCAACATGAAACAAGAGCAAAGAACAAAACCGCATGGACAGGGCTGCGTTTAAGCCTAAGTAGACTGTAGAACAATTGCCACCAAGGGTCTCTACGAACATCTTAACTCACGATGCTTTTGAGAAACGCAGTCCAGGTCAGTACATTGAGGGTACAGACGTGGATTTATGTACAACAGAAGACTGTAAGGCGATAAACGAAGCTAAGTATATATACTTAATACATGGTCCCAATATGTTTGATTGTGCATTCCACACATGCAGCCGTGACATTCTGCTCACGTCTTTAATGAAATTGCTCAACTCTTTAAATGTGTTCACCCTCTATAAATCTCCCTCCTTCCAGCTCTTGTAAAAGGGCTGAATAAAATCTGCAAACTGGAGGAAATCATGCGAACAACTACTTCCAGATATGCATGGAAACAATCACATAGGAAGGCCAAAAAATGGTATTAGAAAAAGACATTTTATGTTTGAGTATATGTTCAATTATCAAAACACAAACTGCACTGCACTTGTTTCAGCACTTTTGCAAAGGATGTTTTAAGGATGATCAGATATTCTTCCTGAAAAACAAAGCAAAAAAAAAAAAAAAAAAAAATGTATTTCTTTTTTGTGGGGTGGGGGTTACTAGTACCATGTTTTCCCGATGACTCAGATCTGAACGTCTGATCTTAATTTGATCAGCTATCTTGGATTACTGGCTTTCCATGATACAATCAGATGCTCCATTAGGGTCACAGATATCCCAAGAGATCTCATCTGGTCCTTTTCCTTTTCCCACTTAATCACCAACTTCATCCCTGATTTAGCCTCGTTCTAGTCGGCTTTGTCCCGTGCAGCGTTTAAAATGCAGTCGGAAACTCTAGTTGCACTCTCTTCGCTGCTTTTCGTAGAAAAAAACGCAAGGCGGCAATCTATTCTGGTGTGAAGCTATTAAAAATGCTAAAGAAGGCAAAGGCAGCTTTAAAGCACGTACATCGGTCAACAAAAAGGCACTGTGTTTATCCCTAGCCATGTGGTCAGACGTCACTGTTAAAAATCAATTCCATCTGGACGTGCCCCAAGTGCAGAGCCGCTGTGTTGCATGCCATGCGCACGCATTCACTCCAAAAATGCATGTTTCTAGTTACAATAACCATAGCCTCAAAACTTGCATGTCTATTTAATCACAAATGAGATCTCTGTAATATCTCAAAACGTTTTAGCAATGAGGAGGGGCGAATGGAGGAAAAGACCCAGGAATCTCATGTTTTCTCAGCATTGTCTCAAACTGTGCTCAGATTTGCAATCAAAGGTGAGCGCTCCAAATATGAACATCGTTTCATTTTATAGCTCTCCCACCGTATGTGAACAATTGTCTTAATTTTTTTCTCTAAAGCTTTTATTTCTCTTAAGCTGCTACTTAAACATGACTGAGGAATCTATGAAAGAGAGAGAAAATCTTCCTCTTGGCTCAAACAAGTCTGAAAAACTGCCTTATTCCAAGTACTCAAGTACTTGTTAATTGTCTCTCTCACTGTTTCTTTTCTTTCTCTTATGCACAATGATTCTCAAACCGACTCCTCAGAATGGTCAAAACATCTCGATCGATAAGCTTTCCCTGAAAGGAAAAGGGTATTAACCTCTGAATTGGTATGGATTTTTGTCCGTCTCCAAATGATATTCTTCACACAGTGTTCACATGATTTTTCTGAAGGATAAATTTTTCCAAAAAGGAAAATACTGTCATCATTCACTCACCCTCAAGTGGTTTCAAATAGGTATGACTTTTTATTCTGCTGTGGAAGATATTTTGAAAAATGTGTCAGTGTTTTTTTGTTTTGTTTTGTTCATACAATGAGCATCAAAAGTGTTGTTTTGGACCCCACTGAGTTTCAAAATATCTTCTTTTGTCTTCCACAGAAAAAAACGATTAGGAAGGACATGAGGGTGAGTAAATGATGAAAGAATATTACATAGCAAATTTTGCCAAATGCCTCCCTGATCAAGGCAGTGTAAATAAGCGGTATTCCCATTGTGAAAACGGATGTAAGCTCCAGCCTTTGTGGGCTCTGACCAGGTCAAGGTGACGACATATTCATACGTGTTGTTTTTGGGAGCGAGGAGAACATGCTAAAATAGCTGAGTTTGAGTTTTAAAACTGGCACTGGAAGAGGAAAAGAGAGACCGAGGGGTAAAACAGAGCTAAGGTACTGTACCATGCTAAATCCTAACGCTTGCTCAAGCCACTCTAACAAGAACAAAACTTTACACACTTTTCATGTACCCTTGTGGCATCTTTTTTCTCCCCCAGTAATCCTGCTCATCTGTCTGACAGGAAATGAATTTTCTTTTCAGGCTCTCTCAGAACAAAAGGCCCTTCGGCTTGCTTGCCTTCCTCTGAACCGTGTCGTTATAAAATTCCTCTGTGGTTGTTTTTCCGAATTCCGACTATATGAGGTCCATGAAGAGTCCTGAATTTGCCAGATAGAACACACACAAACACACACACACACACAATCCATTGCAAAACTCCTTCAACACATTGTACACTGTGTTAAACTCCCAATAAATCAATCTCGGATCTTTGTGTCCTTAATATCAGGTGCTGCACCCTTGTCCTAAATCATTAGCGGCTACGATTGACAGCAGGCTGACAGCGAAAGAGGCCGAGCAGGTGTCTTGTCTCTCTAGTCCATCCTGCACACATATTCCACAAACACACACACACACACACACACACACACACACATGCAGACGCATTCTCGACCTCTCCGGTCCGCGCTGTCTTCCTATCCTGATCCGCAGCTGCTGGTTCTAGCCAGCAGACGCAGGTTCAAGTTCCACTCCGTAAAAAAGCTCACACATTGCTACGGTGTCACTGGACGGGCGAATGACGTGCGATGGTGACGGAGGTGAACTCCTCTTTCGTCGCGGTGTCCGGTTGCCACCGCTGGCCCACTTCTTCGCTCGTCACAGGAATGCAGGAGACTGACAGCGGCGTTGACGGCAGCAGAGGCTCTGGGAATGGCTCGCCGTTAGTGTTAAGTGTCCTGTGTGTGTGCATGCGGGGATGTGTGTCCTCTCCAGGCTTGTTTTGATACCAGACACCTGCTGAGCGACGGTAAACTGCGTGCGTGACTCTGGTGAACCTTCATGCCGGCCTGCGCCGTATTTTTCATGGGATTCTCTGAGAGGGCCTGTCCTCGGCCACCTGAGCAGATGAAGAGCTTTGTAAAAAATAAAAAGAAGGGTCTGTTTTCTGTCACTGTTTTCAAATGCTCTCACAGGGGACACTGTTCAGAGCTGAAAGAACCTCCTTCCTTCTTTTTCCTACGCTTCTTCTTATGGGACATCCAGCAAGCAGTCGCCATCAATACCAGGATCATCCCTGCGATCAGAAGGAACACAGACACCACCTTGGTCTGCGGGAGATCGTTGTACGTGTACGTCACCCCAGTTCCGGCAACTCCAATCACCAACGAGATGATCCCGAAGGGAAAGATGCAGCGGTACCAGGACTTCTCCATCCCTCCCGTGGCTTGCGACAGCCTCTCTAGGGATGACAGGACCTCAGGGACTTTGGGCCCTCCTTCTTGTGACTGTCCCTCTAGGGTTGGGGCTGCCGTTGTCTGCGGTTGGCAGGTGAAGTGCCCTGGGGTGCATCCCATCTTAAAGCCAGGATGCAGGAAACGCAACGCTCAAGAGAGGAAATGCAAGTTATGGATGTGAAGATCCTCTCACAATGTCTGTGGGTTTGTCAGTGACACGGTGCTCTGCCTCTCGAGCCCGCAGCAGCACGTTGAACACACGCGCAGACAGAATGAGCACTGCTATATATGTGGCCAGAAGGAGGGGCGGAGCCAAGCTGCAGAGGGGGCAGCCCAGAGATTCTGATTGGCTGCAGCTGCACTCTGACGTAAAATGCCATAGTATGAGACTGGGCAGTGGAGAGCAAACAGGAAGGAGGTGGGGGAGGAGGGGTGGAGTTAACCATTCAAGCACCGTTCACTAAAATCCACCCACTCCTTCTCTTGCTGTGACTTGCTTGTAAGAGAATGAGTGCATGTATCCTATAGAGGGTGTAATGGGATGGGAATGGGACTATTTAAGTGCTCATTAAATAAGGAGATTGCCAGATTGTTTTATACAGAAACGCAGCCACAGAAGCATGTGGTGCAGCGTTTATTCATTCAAGCCGACAGCATGGCAAAACGCATGCCGGCAAATATCTGATGAATCCAGAGACTCCGTTCGCGCACGTCCTGCTGCGCACCCACGCACTTTTGGCCTCCCACGCCGCACTAAAAACACTGCCAAGCGCTTGATAAGAGGGCTCTGAACGGATGTCCATTTTTAATCCAACCGAGTCTTTTCCCTGTCACGGATTGTGCACTGGAGGAAAAATCAATTTGAAGAAGAGCGAGCGCGCGAAAGAGAGAGAGAGAGATCATATGCACCCATGGCAATGCCAGTGCAATTTATCACCCACTCTTGTCTTTCACGTGAAATCATTTGGGCCATGTACAGGGAGGAAATACTGAGGTGTGAAGATTCATGCTTTGTGACGACAACAATGGGAGAACCGCATCAGTCACACACCACTTGCTGAATAATAAAAATAAAAAAAATCTGCATTTAACATATCCCTAATATCATGTTCTAACCATAAAGCTTCCAAGGGGAATTCATTTGTCTGTCCACACTAAAAGCAGAAATTCAGCACAACATGATAAATGTTGCACAACATGATAGCACAACATGATAAAATCAGCAAGTAATCTATCTTTTGGATTGACTGTGGGTGGCAATACGCGACTCCACAGAAATCAAAACCAAGCGACTGAAAATATGAGTTATCAGATTAACATGTATCACTTATTTATTTTATTTTATTTCATTGTTCCTGGTTAGTGCTCAAACTGAAACTGAAAAGCCATGGTCAAGGGTTTGATACTGTTTGAGCAACAGTAACCATGGTTGCTGAAAATTTGTAACTGAAGAATTACCTCCCTTTTAACTCATGAGTTGGAATTTGAATTGGATACAACACACAAGAAGTACAACTGGAGTTTGTGGAATTTGAATTGGAATGATAGGAAGAGGAATTAACTTAATTGTACAGGTGATGCAGTCTATCTATCCATCTATCTATCTATCTGATCAACTTTATTTAAAACTAAAAGCCATCATTCAAAGACTAACCCTTGCTTTTCTTGCTACTTCCTTACGTTCAATTTGTGAAACCCACATCTGCTTTCTGTTTGCTTTTTTAATTCAAATTCAGGAATTTATTTGGGAACTAGAATTCAACCCTGACGGAATGGTAGCATGCAAAGCATATATTGTGTATAGTACCACATGCTGTGCATTGTGTCTAAATATCCATATTATTGATCAAATAACATTTAAAGGGTCAATGTCTGTGTAAGTCACACGTTATTGATGGAGTCCACTGCAGAACACCTTTTCAATGTGCTCATGGCAGCAAATCCTGAAAAGCCTAAAATGAACATTTATTAAAGCCTCTTTCAAATACACTTGAGATGAGTTCACTATAAAAAAGGAATGGATCAAAGCCCCTCCTCCATACACAGACAAATATTATGTCTAATAAGACTCTAACATTCGTAATGAGTGGTTCCCTTTCGGTTTATCCCCCCTGGCTGCATGAGTAAGGTGAAATCAAATAAGGAGCAAAAACACAGAGTTAACTGATGACTGGTGACTCAACACTCCCTGATGTAGCCCCACGCCAGCACAGACATACTGAGGGAGAAATCAAGACGTAGTAATAAAGGCTCACTGAAATGAATCGATGGGTTTGTGTAAGAAAAATATTCATATTTAACACGTCATAAAGTAAAATATCTAGCTTCCAGCGGACCACATTCTGTATTCAACTTACGGAAAAAGCATAACTGGTGCGACAATGACGTCGGACGTAGCGCAAGCATTTTGAACCGCGAGAGGTGTTACACCTTCTGCATAAGTTGAATACAGAAGGCGGTCCACCAGAAGCTTATTATTCTGAATATATTTCTTATTATTAAGATATTTTACTTTACTAGAATGGCTTGAGGGTGAGTAAATTATAGGATAATTTTCATTTTTGGGTGAACTATCCCTTTAAATAATACTTTGCTCTTAGATTGTGGCATGCTGTTCATTTACTGCTCTGCTAATATTGTTGGTTTATGATGCAAGATGCTTTGGATAAAATCATCTGATAAATACATACATGTAATTTTTTGCTCAACCAGTTGTTAAAGTGAAGGGGAACACATTTATAGTAATATACTCACTATCTTCACGTCACATCTCAGGACAGCCAAACAGATGTTGAGGCCTCCATGTGCAAAACCACATGGTTCCTCACCTAAAAGTACAATTCATAAACTTTAAAGCTCAATTAACACACTTGCATCATGAATAATTAATGCAGGTTTACTAAAATACAACCTAACCTCTCATTCAGTTGCTTGCTAGCTACAAACCCAATTCCAAAAAGTTGGGACACATTTTTATACCCAATTGACCTAATAAGTTGCAAATTGGTCCTCCAGCTGTTCCTTATATGTACATTTAACTTTTCCGGCCTCTTATTGCTACCTGTCCCAACTTTTTTGGAATGTGTAGCTCTCATGAAATCCAAAATGAGCCAATATTTGGCATGACATTTCAAAATGTCTCACTTTCACCATTTGATATGTTATCTATATTGTATTGTGAATAAAATATAAGTTTATGTAGGTTTTTAATAAATGCCTTCTGAAGCGAAGTGATGCATTTGTGTAAGAAAAATATCCATATTTAAATATAGACTAAAATAACTAGCTTCCGGCAGACCGCCATACGCACCGATTTATGGCGAAAGAGTAATGAGTATTGACGAATGCAGACGATAGAGCAAAATAAAACATTGGTCATGAATTAGAGTCTAAAACGAGAATTTTTAAATAGAAATGGTGGAGGATTCTGATATAAGAGAAGAGGGGCTTGAGTGTGTTGCCCAGTCCTATCCACAAGCTTGCAATGCTCCTGTACATCGCGTCAGGGGTTACTCTTTTGCCGTAAGTCGACTTGCGTATGGCTGTCCGCCTGAGAAGAGGAATTTGCGGTAGAAATTCCTATTGAAATATGGGAACACAGTCTTGAACTTGTCCACAGGTGTTCCATTAATGCAAGACCATTATCTTATTCAGTTCAAAGTGCTTCATAGGCTTCATTATTCCAAGTGTTAATTGAACAAAATATTTCCAGAAGCATCTCCCTTATGTGACAAATGTCAATTTTTAGATGCCAGCCTGTCTCATTGCTATGCTATGTGTCAAAAATTAATGTCAAAAGTTTCTGGAATAATAATTTTCAGGGGGGGGTTTTCAGATACATTGGGCATACATTTTTAACCAGACCTATATTAATAATATATGGATACAACAACATTTTGTTTCATATGGGTTAGCCTAATCTCTGCCAAAAAATAAAAAAATAAATAAAAATAAATAAATAAAACATATTCATATATCCCCTCCTTGAACTGTCACCTTATCGTGGTGGAGGGGTTTGAGTACCCGAATGACCCTGGGAGCTATGTTGTCTGGGGCTATATGCCCCTGGTAGGGTCTCCTAAGGCAAACAGGTCCTTGGTGATGGGCTAGACTAAGAGCAGTTCACAAACCCAATATGAGTCTAATTAAAACCAGGACCGAGACGTCGCCCGGCATGGCGCAGCCGGGGCCCCACCCTGGAGCCAGGCCCGGAGTTGGGGCTCGTATGCAAGCACCTGGTGGCCGGGCCTGCCCCCATGGGGCCCGGCCGGGCTCAGCCCGAATGAGCGACATAGGGCCACCCTCCCGTGGGCTCAACACCTGCAGGAGGGATCATATGGGGCCGGTGCGTAGTGGATCGCGCGACAGTCAAAGGCTAGGCCCCTGACGACCCGATCTCTGGACACGGAAACTGGCTTTAGGGACATGGAATGTCACCTCGCTGGTGGGGAAGGAGCCTGAGCTTGTGCGGGAGGTTGAGAGGTACTGGCTAGAGATAGTCGGGTTCACTTCCACGCACAGCTTGAGCTCTGGAACCACACTTCTTGAGAGAGGCTGGACTCTCTACCACTCTGGAGTTGCCCATGGTGAGAGGTGGCGGGCTGGAGTGGGTTTGCTTATAGCCCCCCAGCTCAGTTGCCATGTGTTGGAGTTCAACCCGTTGAATGAGAGGGTCGCTTCCCTGCGCCTTCGGGTAGGGGATAGGTCTCTCACTGTCGTATGTGCCTACGGGCCAAACGGCAGTGCGGAGTACCCGGCCCTAATGGGGTCTCTGGGAGGGGTGCTGGAAAGTGCTCCAACTGGAGACTCCACTGTTCTACTGGGGGACTTCAACGCACACGTGGGCAGTGACAGTGATACCTGGAGGGGCGTGATTGGGAGGAACGGCCCCCCTGATCTGAACCTGAGTGGTGTTCTGTTATTGGATTTCTGTGCTAGTCACGGCTTATCCATAACAAACACCATCAAGCATAAGGCTGTCCATCAGTGCACGTGGCACCAGGACACCGGAAGTAAGGGATGCCGTCAAGCTGAGGAAGGAGTCCTATCGGGCCTGGTTGGCTTGTGGGACTCCTGAGGCAGCTGACGGGTACAGGCAGACCAAGTGGACTGCAGCCCGGATAGTTGTGGAGGCAAAAAATCAGGCCTGGGAGGAGTTCGGTGAGGCCATGGAGAAAGTCTATCGGTTGGCCTCGAAGAGATTCTGGCACACCGTTCGCCGCCTCAGGAGGGGGAAGCAGTGCCCTACCAACACTGTTTACAGTGGAGATGGGCAGCTGTTGACCTCAACTGGGGATATTGTCGGACGGTGGAAGGAATACTTCGAGGATCTCCTCAATCCCACCAACAGATCTTCCATTGAGGAAGCAGTGGCTGAGGGCTCAGAGGTGGATTCATCTATCACCCGGGCTGAAGTCATCAAGGTAGTTAAAAAGCTCCTCGGTGGCAAGGCACCGGGGGTCGATGAGATCCGCCCTGAGTACCTCAAGTCTCTGGACGTTGTGGGGCTGTCTTGGCTGACACGCCTCTGCAACATCGCGTGGCGGTTGGGGACAGTGCCTCTGGACTGGCAGACCAGGGTGGTGGTCCCTCTTTTCAAGAAGGGGGACCGGAGAGTGTGTTCCAACTACAGGGGGATCACACTTCTCAGCCTCCCCGGGAAAGTCTATGCCAGGGTACTTGAGAGGAGAATTTGGCCGATAGTGGAACCTCGGATTCAGGAGGAACAGTGTGGATTTCGTCCTGGTCGTGGAACACTGGACCAGCTCTATACCCTTTCCAGGGTGCTGGAGGGTTCATGGGAGTTTGCCCAACCAATCCACATGTGTTTTGTGGATTTGGAGAAGGCATTCGACTGTGTCCCTCATGGCATCCTGTGGAGGGTGCTCTGGGAGTACGGGGTCCGGGGCCCCTTGCTTAGGGCAGTTTGGTCCCTGTACGACCGGAGCAGGAGCTTGGTCCGCATTGCCGGCAGCAAGTCGGACTTGTTCCCAGTGCATGTTGGACTCCGGCAGGGCTGCCCTTTGTCACCGGTTCGAGTGAGGGTGAGGGAAGGATGGAATGTGAGATTGACAGACGGATCGGTGCAGCTTCTGCAGTAATGCGGTCGATGTACCGGTCTGTCGTGGTAAAGAAGGAGCTGAGCTGTAAGGCGAAGCTCTCGATTTACCGGTCAATCTACGTTCCTACTCTCACCTATGGTCATGAGCTGTGGGTCATGACCGAAAGGACAAGATCCTGGATACAAGCGGCCGAAATGAGCTTTCTCCGCAGGGTTGCTGGGCGCTCCCTTAGAGATAGGGTGAGAATTTCAGTTACTCGGGAGGAGCACAGAGTAGAGCCGTTGCTCCTCCACATCGAGAGAAGCCAGTTGAGGTGGCTTGGGCATCTATTTCTGATGGCTCCCGGGGAGGTGTTCTGGGCATGTCCAACCGGGAGGAGGCCCCGGGGAAGACCTAGGACACGCTGGAGGGATTATGTCTCCCGGCTGGCCTGGGAATGCCTCGGGGTTCCCCCGGAAGAGCTGGAGGAAGTGGCTAGGGAGAGGGAAGTCTGGGCATCTCTGCTTAGACTGTTGCCCCCGCAACCCAGCCCCGGATAAGAGAGAGGGAGGGAGAGAGAGAGGGAGGGATGGATGGATGGATGGATGGATGGATGGATTGGATGGATTGGATGGATGGATGGATGGATGGAAGAAAAAGGAAGTTCAAACTCTTAAAAAAATGGCTGACAGAGTTGACTGGTTCACTACATTTAGAAAGAATTAGGTATACCCTAAAAGACAAGATATGTTATTTGAAAAGTTTGGTCAACTTTTCTGCAAACCTGTGATTAATGTGTATTATGCCTCCATTACCTGCTTTTAACACTGATTAGCACTTTTGGGTTGAGTTTGTGGGCGTGATTGGATGGGTTTTCTGTCTGGTTATTATTATTATTTTCCCCTAATTATTATATCTATTTAAATGTTCTGTTAATTATTTTTACCTTATTGGTCCCACTTTATATTAGGTGGCCTTAACTACTATGTACTAAGTACAATATACTTATTGTGTTCATATTGTATTGCTAAACACTTTTGCTGATATTGAGGTAGGATATGGGTAAAGTTAGGGACAGGTGTGGTGATATGGGTACGTTTAAGGGTAGAGTTAGGCACAGGTGTGGTGGTATGGGTAAGTTTAAGGGTAAAGTTAGGGACAGGTGTGGTGGTATGGGTAAGTTTAAGGGTAAAGTTAGGGACAGGTGTGGTGGTATGGGTAAGTTTAAGGGTAAAGTTTGGGAGAGGTGTGGTGGTATGGGTAAGTTTAAGGGTAACGTTAGGGACAGGTGTGGTGGTATGGGTAAGTTTAAGGGTAAAGTTAGGGACAGGTGTGGTGGTATGGGTAAGTTTAAGGGTAGGGTTAGGTGTAAGGGAAGGGTCAACAGTGTACAAACCTGATTCCAAAAAGCTGGGACACTGTACAAATTGTGAATAAAAACAGAATGCAATGATGTGGAAGTTTCAAATTTCAATATTTTATTCAGAATACAACATAGATGAATGACATATCAAATGTTTAAACTGAGAACATTTATAATTTTAAGGGAAAATAAGTTGATTTTAAATTTCATGGCATCAACACATCTCAAAAAAGTTGGGACACGGCCATGTTTCCCACTGTGTGGCATCCCCTCTTCTTTTTATAACAGTCTGCAAACGTCTGGGGACTGAGGAGACAAGTTGCTCAAGTTTAGGAATAGGAATGTTGTCCCATTCTTGTCTAATACAGGCTTCTATTTGCTCAACTGTCTTAGGTCTTCTTTGTGGCATCTTCCTCTTTATGATGCGCCAAATGTTTTCTATGGGTGAAAGATCTGGACTGCAGGCTGGCCATTTCAGTACCCGGATCCTTCTTCTACACAGCCATGATGTTGTAATTGATGCAGTATGTGGTCTGGCATTGTCATGTTGGAAAATGCAAGGTCTTCCATGAAAGAGACGACGTCTGGATGGGAGCATATGTTGTTCTAGAACTTGGATATACCTTTCAACATTGATGGTGCCTTTCCAGATGTGTAAGCTGCCCATGCCACACGCACTCATGCAACCCCATCCCATCAGAGATGCAGGCTTCTGAACTGAGCACTGAGAACAACTTGGGTTGTCCTTGTCCTCTTCAGTCCGGATGACATGGCCTCACAGTTTTCCAAAAAGAACTTCAAATTTTGATTGGTCTGACCACAGAACAGTTTTCCCCTTTGCCACAGTCCATTTTAAATGAGCCTTGGCCCAGAGAAAACGCCTGCGCTTCTGGATCATGTTTAGATATGGCTTCTTTTTTGACCAATAGAGTTTTAGCCGGCAACGGCGAATGGCACGGTGGATTGTGTTCGCCAACAATGTTTTCTGGAAGTATTCCTGAGCCCATGTTGTGATTTCCATTACAGTAGCATTCCTGTATGTGATGCAGTGCCGTCTAAGGGCCCGAAGATCACGGTCATCCAGTATGGTTTTCCGGCCTTGACCCTTACGCACAGAGATTGTTCCAGATTCTCTGAATCTTTGGATGATATTATGCACTGTAGATGATAATAACTTCAAACTCTTTGCAGTTTTTCTCTGGGAAACTCCTTTCTGATATTGATCCACTATTTTTGGTCGCATCATTGGGGGAATTGGTGATCCTCTGCCCATCTTGACTTCTGAGAGACACTGCCACTCTAGCTGTTCCTCCAGCTGTTCCTTATATGTACATTTAACTTTTCCAGCTTCTTATTGCTACCTGTCCAACTTTTTTGGAACGTGTAGCTCTCATGAAATCCAAAATGAGCCAAATTTTGGCATGACATTTCAAAATGTCTCACTTTCAACATTTGATATGTTATCTATATTCTGGTTTAGAAAATGGATTTATGTTGTACATTCTCATTATAGAATTTTTTAAATCTTGAAAAAAAAAAAAAAAAAAAGTTACGGCCAGCAGTTTTAAGGCCACCTAATAAAAAGTGGGACCACCTTATGTCTTTTTTCATGCATATTTGTTAGGATGTAAGTTCTATTTGTTTGCATTTAAAAGTTTCAAATGATCTTCTGCTGAAATACCAAATAAAAACATTTAAACGCAGATTTTATTATTATTCTTTTGTCATTATACCTTTTATTTTCTACCATGAAAACATATGTGATTGGTGGATGCAATACCACCTTACTTTTTCATTTATCCTTAAGTTTGAATTTTGTCATTGTTTGTATTTAAGTGAGCTTTTGTACACCTGTACACCTAATCTCTTCGCCCTGATGAAGGCCTGTGCGTCGAAACACGTTGGCAAAATAAAGAGTAACATCTCTTCAGCTCTATTTTCTGACTAAGTGATACTGGTATTGTCCCAAAAGCACAAAAGCCTTTTATGTGTGCCAAAGTGACAACCTACTCTGTCTTCAGTTCCCACCACATTTGAAGATTTGTCTCTATGGGTGGACATGCATTTAGAATAGAATACCAGCTCCTTTTCCTGTACGCTGTTATTGCTTTTCCAGGAAGTGTTGATGATATTCCTAGGAAGATGGACATGAATGTTATTACTGGATTTACAGGGAATAGATTATGTAAACCTGAGAAATTGTGCTCTGACATTTCAATGATCCTAAATAGCTCACACACAACCTTTTCCTTTCTGACAACACTATTTATTCTGTTCATTATTATTCCTTCCTTTCTCAAAGCATTGTACAATGAGGAAGACCCCTGGGGCTGCGCTCAATGAAGACTCGTGTGAATGAGAAAACAGCTGGATAAACTTCAAGGAGAAAAACAAAAAGATTTTATTGACATGGTCTGTGCAAGAAAACGAGCCCTTTCAAGATGTTGGAAAGGCAAATGCCGAATGCTTTAAAGTCAAGAAGAGATCAGCCACTCTACAATATGCCATACGGGTTCAAGAGCTGAAAGTGTTGCATTTGTAATACTTTTGGCTAATATGCTGCAAATAATATTCTGCATAGAAAGCAGCAACTCTGTCAAATGGGTGTGTGTGGTCATTATTTAGTCATCCTCATGACGTTTCTTTCCAATCTTACTACTGAGGAACACAAAAGATGTCAGGCTGAATGTCTGAGCTGATCTTTTCCATTCAACGAAATCATGAAGCAAAAAAGCACCATGGTTTTAATTACCAGTACATTGAATAACACCCTACTAAGCATTTATTAGAGTCCATAGTGATGGACAGAAGTCTTTAAAGTACTTTAAGTGTACACTATTAGTTTTGTATATCACTAAAATAAGACATAACATCCAGTGCATGTGACTTGCAGGTGAAAACATCTAAATGAACTACTACTTTTCACAACTTTTTAGAAAAAGTAGCAAAGACATGTTACATCATTGGTCTTCACTTATCTCATGACTAATCGTCAGTGGCGTCATTCTCTTTCATTGTATGGAAAAAAAAGCAGGAGGTTCTGCCTGACATTTCCTTTTGTGTTTCACTGAAGATGGTGAGTAAATGATAACAGTTTGAGTGAACTTAAAGGGATAGTTCACCCAAAAAATTATTCTTAACCTGTATGAATTTCTTCTGGAAATACAAAACAACAAAACATTATTAAAACTAAACTAAAAATTAAAGTGAAAACAGAAACTATAAAAAACAAAAAACTAATTAGTATTTCAATGATACTAAAATCTCACTGGCTACAATGAAGCGATGACCAATTACTGCAGAAGCTGCACCGATCCGTCTGTTAATCTCCCGTTCCATCCTTCCCTCACTCGTGAACAAGACCCCAAGATACCTGAACTCCTCCACTTGAGGCAGGAACTCTCCACCAACCTGAAACGGACTGAGAACCATGGCCTTGGACTTGGAAGTGCTAATTCTCATCCCATCCGCTTCACACTCGACTGCAAAACACCCCAGTGCACGCTGAAGGTCTTGGTCTGGAGGAGGCCAACACGACAATATCATCCACAAAAAGCAGTGACGAAATCACGTGGTCCCCAAACCGGACACTCTCCGGCCCTTGGCTGTGCCTAGAAATTCTGTCCATAAAAATGATGAACAGAACCGAAGACAAAGGGTTTAATTTGGTTCTCAGTCCGTTCTCAGTCAATTAATATTTTAATTTAAGTTTGAAAAGTATAAAAAAACGTCATGTATAAGTACATAAATATAATTTAAACTGTATTTGATCAAATTGAGTTGGACCAACTCAATGACATTTCATTGCATGAATTAGTTTTGTATGAGTTGGGGCTACACATTTTTATTGGATGGAAAACCTGCCCTCAATTTAATTCAATTAAATTTTTTTGAAAAAGGGATTTTTGTTTTAGTTTAACGCGTTAGTATTTAACGTAATTAATGCAGCAAAAATAAGAACTTAAATCTGTACTGGGGCGCTGTCTGTAAAACTCCTCCCTGTGACACACAACTCAAGTGCTCAGAATGCCACTTCAGACAGCGTAGAAATTTACAGAAATGTATAAAAAAATATATTCAAAACTTTAATGTTAGGTGTTATTAATCGCGATTAAAAAAAATTGCTATTAATTCGTTCATTTGTTTTAATTGATTGACAGCAAAGTTCATACACTAGACTAGATGGTAAAGTGCATAGTGTATAATGCATGATTTAGGACACAACTTTTGATTGAACAGCATTGATTTCTATAGTGTTTATGTCAGCACCAAAATAGGGCATAAAAAAATCATCTTGCATGCAATATTTGGTCAATTTAACACTTTAGTCAACAACCTTGGATTTATGTTCACGGAGCTCATCGCAATGCATTCTGGGATTGGTTTCTCTGTGAAGGATACATGAAAGCTGAGGCGCCATCTTAAAGTCAGCATGAAACTGAAGTTGTGAGTCTTTTCTTCCCTGTTGTGATGAACTGTGTCAGAGTGAAACGGCTTCTCGAACAAGAACAAATGTAGGGCGGGGGTTGATTCAGTCCATGTGGATTTCATTGGATTGGATTTTTATGTGAGTGACAGGTCCCTCACGCCAGTAAACCCATCATCAGAGAAGGGAGGGGACGTTAATTTGATTAAAGGTTAAGAGGGCATGTGAATTAAAAAAATATATAAATGATGTGCACTGATAAATCATTTATAATAAATACTGCAATATTCCATAAAAAAACAACACTTGTCAATTTTGCCTATGTTGGCTTTAAAATGCTGCCTACGGAGGGAACACACTCATCATTTCAGAACAAAGTGAATGTGTCCTGGTTGAACTCACTCAGACAGCCGCCCTATGCACTCATCTGTTGTTTTTCTACGCTCTTGTATTTCTTTTTCCTGTGATGGAAGTATCAGTCCCTTGAACGTGTTCCCGGGTGAGTCAGTGACATCAGCATGGAGTGGGCGGGGGCTGGAGGAGGACGCCCACCCACGGCCCGCTGCGTGAACCCAGCACCACCTGTCTGCCAGTCTGGAGCAGCTTGTGCCTCCTGTTTGTGGGCTACCATCCCCTAACAGGCCCCATGGAGCCTCATTTTCTCACTCTCAGCATGAATCTGACATAAATAAACGTTTTTAGCACTCAAAAAATTAGTTTTAGGGCTGCTTGTTCTACATAAATGAATATCCCATGCATGCATACTTACCACAGGTGATCCTGGAGCGTTACACGTGGTGGGTTGCATGTAACATGACCTGTTCAACTTAACATTCCTACGATCGATTGATCGTCTCAGTAGGTTGGCGGCTGTGCCGTGACAGCTTTGTGCTCCACGGGCTGTGTGAAAAGCATGTGGGACTCTAAAAGTGAGATGAAATCAATGAGAAGTACCTCCTTTGTTCTACACTTCTGGTGACTAAGAGGTTTGAACAGTCAGAGATTAACTAAAAACCATCCCGACCACACAATATTTATTTATACACATATATATATAGGCTGTACACATATAATCAATTTACCAGGTAGAAAAGTAATACTCACTGTGACTAATGCACTGTAAGAGGATAGGGAACGACTCAGACTGTGAACTATATAGAGAATGGGAAATGATCAGACAGTGAACTATATAGGGAATAGGGAATGATCAGACAGTGCACTATACAGGGAATAGGGAATGATCAGACAGTGAACTATATAGGGAATGGGAAATGATCAGACAGTGAACTATATAGGGAATAGGGAATGATCAGACAGTGCACTATATAGGGAATAGGGAATGATCAGACAGTGCACTATATAGGGAATGGGAAATGATCAGACAGTGAACTATATAGGGAATAGGGAATGATCAGACAGTGCACTATACAGGGAATAGGGAATGATCAGACAGTGAACTATACAGGGAATAGGGAATGATCAGACAGTGAACTATACAGGGAATAGGGAATGATCAGACAGTGAACTATACAGGGAATAGGGAATGATCAGACAGTGAACTATATAGGGAATAGGGAATGATCAGACAGTGCACTATATAGGGAATAAGGAATGATCAGACAGTGCAGGGTAATGGTAAAATAAAATATGATCTTTAGGATTGACAAGATTTCAAACACTACTATATACTAAATATACTTCTCATTTACTTGCTTGACTAGTGGACCTTTAAAGAAATGGTACAACAGAAGTTAAGCTGAATGGACAAATTTACGCTAACATTTGCGCTCACAATGGACGTCTATGGGACAAGGCACTGCACCAGGATATACAATAAAATACACAGGTTCAGAAATATTGCCACAAAATATAAAATAAAAAAACACATGGATAATTCTCTTACAAATGCCTATATCTGCTTTGAGATCACATTACACAGACTTTTAGAAAATATGTTTGAGTCTGATTGGTCATATCATATCAATTGGTCGTATTTAGGACATGATTCTAACGTTATACACGTAGAGCAGTAGTGGCATTCATTAGATTTTGAATGGTAAATGAGTAAATTAACAGCAAAAAAAATCATATAACAGCAACGCTAAGAGATGTCATGATGGACATAAACAAGCAAAATTTTTGTTTTTTGCTCTTGTCTATCCACAAATGACAGCCACTCTCATAGTCACTATGGCAACTGATGTAGTTACAGACATTGACTACACTGTCTGAAGCAACAGATGTGGTTTCTTTCATTACCTGCAAAATTATAGTCCTTAAGATCATGTGTGATTGGTTGCATTGCAACGAAGCCTTTGAACCCCAATTGGAATAAAAGCAATGAATCAAGTTAGATGATTTTTTTTTTTTTCTCCATTAACTGTTATAACAAGTCTTCTAAAACATACAATATGACAAACACTCTCTTATGACAATTTGCAAATTGTTTTAACTGGCAAATTCAAAAATCTCATCTTCTCACACCCCCTGAAGGTTAGGTTTAGGTTTGGACCTTTACACTAACATTTTATTGTGCAACAAATCACACATCTTTGAATGAGTCAGATCATATAAATGAAATCGCCAACCTGTCCAGTACTTAATTTCTCATAAGATTTGATTGATTGGGAAATTTATAATGTATTTTAACTTCAACACAATGAGGTTTTCATTTCATGTACCTCTACATGATTTTAAACACGTGTTAAAAGTATTACTCAATTTCTTGTGTAGAGGTTTTTTTTAAAGTCCCCATGATATCAAAATTTAAGTTTTTTAAGTTTTTTAAGTTCTTTTTAAGTTCTTTTAGTATGAATATGTTAGCATTACTGTTATCTATAAGCTCTAAAACAATGAAAAATTTGCATTCAGAAGATAAGCATTCAAAACTTGCAGTCTCTCACTTCCACCAATAAGGATCAAAGATTTTGATGACATCACTCTGCACTTCAGCTTCTCATCAGATTTTCTGCCCAATCAAATGCTCTCTAGAATATGAAGTGTCCTGCCCCCTACATTATAAATAGATGCTGAAGATGCGGCTGGAACCGGTCATTTATTCACGCATTTACAGTTTTCTACATGGTGAACGACACAGTGCACTATATAGGGCATAGGGAACGATCAGACAGTGCACTATATAGGGGATAGGGAACGATCAGACAGTGCACTATATAGGGAATGGGAAATGATCAGACAGTGAACTATATAAGGGAATAGGGAATGATCAGACAGTGCACTATACAGGAATAGGAATGATCAGACAGTGCACTATACAGGGATAGGAATGATCAGACAGTGAACTATACAGGGAATAGGGAATGATCAGACAGTGAACTATACAGGAATAGGAATGATCAGACAGTGAACTATATTGGGGAATAGGAATGATCAGACAGTGAACTATACAGGAATAGGGAATGATCAGACAGTGAACTATACAGGGAATAGGGAATGATCAGACAGTGAACTATATAGGGAATAGGGAATGATCAGACAGTGCACTATACAGGGAATATAGGAATGATCAGACAGTGAACTATACAGGAATAGGGAATGATCAGACAGTGAACTATATAGGGAATAAGGAATGATCAGACAGTGCAGGGTAATGGTAAAATAAAATATGATCTTTAGGATTGACAAGATTTCACACTACTATATACTAAATATACTTCTCATTTACTTGATTTGACTAGTGGACCTTTAAAGAAATGGTACAACAGAAGTTAAGCTGAATGGACAAATTTACGCTAACATTTGCACTACAATGGACGTCTATGGGACAAGGCACTGCACCAGGATATACAATAAAATACACAGGTTCAGAAATATTGCCACAAAATATAAAATAAAAAAACACATGGATAATTCTCTTACAAATGCCTATATCTGCTTTGAGATCACATTACACAGACTTTTAGAAAATATGTTTGAGTCTGATTGGTCATATCATATCAATTGGTCGTATTTAGGACATGATTCTAACGTTATACACGTAGAGCAGTAGTGGCATTCATTAGATTTTGAATGGTAAATGAGTAAATTAACAGCAAAAAAATCATATAACAGCAACGCTAAGAGATGTCATGATGGACATAAACAAGCAAAATTTTTGTTTTTGCTCTTGTCTATCCACAAATGACAGCCACTCTCATAGTCACTATGGCAACTGATGTAGTTACAGACATTGACTACACTGTCTGAAGCAACAGATGTGGTTTCTTTCATTACCTGCAAAATTATAGTCCTTAAGATCATGTGTGATTGGTTGCATTGCAACAAGCCTTTGAACCCCAATTGGAATAAAAGCAATGAATCAAGTTAGATGATTTTTTTTTTTCTCCGTTAACTGTTATAACAAGTCTTCTAAAACATACAATATGACAAACACTCTCTTATGACAATTTGCAAATTGTTTTAACTGGCAAATTCAAAAATCTCATCTTCTCACACCCCCTGAAGGTTAGGTTTAGGTTTGGACCTTTACACTAACATTTTATTGTGCAACAAATCACACATCTTTGAATGAGTCAGATCATATAAATGAAATCGCCAACCTGTCCAATACTTAATTTCTCATAAGATTTGATTGATTGGGAAATTTATAATGTATTTTAACTTCAACACAATGAGGTTTTCATTTCATGTACCTCTACATGATTTTAAACACGTGTTAAAAGTATTACTCAATTTCTTGTGTAGAGGTTTTTTTAAAGTCCCCATGATATCAAAATTTAAGTTTTTAAGTTCTTTTAAGTTCTTTTAGTATGAATATGTTAGCATTACTGTTATCTATAAGCTCTAAAACAATGAAAAATTTGCATTCAGAAGATAAGCATTCAAAACTTGCAGTCTCTCACTTCCACCAATAAGGATCAAAGATTTTGATGACATCACTCTGCACTTCAGCTTCTCATCAGATTTTCTGCCCAATCAAATGCTCTCTAGAATATGAAGTGTCCTGCCCCTACATTATAAATAGATGCTGAAGATGCGGCTGGAACCGGTCATTTATTCACACATTTACAGTTTTCTACATGGTGAAGCGACACAGTGCACTATATACTAGGGGATAGGAGCGATCAGACAGTGCACTATATAGGGGATAGGAAGCGATCAGACAGTGCACTATATAGGGGATAGGAACGATCAGACAGTGCACTATATAGGGATCAGACAGCACTATATGATCAGACAGTGCACTATATGAGGATAGTGAACAATCAGACAGTGCACTATATAGGGGATAGGAATGATCAGACAGTGCACTATATTGAGGATAGGAATGACCAGACAGTGCACTATATTGGGGATAGGAATGATCAGACAGTGCACTATATTGGAGATAGGGAACGATCAGACAGTGCACTATATATGGCACTATATAGTGGATACGGAATGATCAGACAGTGCACTATATTGGAGATAGGGAACGATCAGACAGTGCACTATATTGGGGATAGGAATGATCAGACAGTGCACTATATTGGGGATAGGAATGATCAGACAGTGCACTATATGGGGATAGGAATGATCAGACAGTGCACTATATTGGGGATAGGAATGATCAGACAGTGCACTATATTGGGGATAGGAATGATCAGACAGTGCACTATATTGGGGATAGGAAACGATCAGACAGTGCACTATATTGGGGATAGGAATGATCAGATATAGGGGTGCACAGTGCACTATATTGGGATAGGAATGACCAGACAGTGCACTATATTGGGGATAGGAATGATCAGACAGTGCACTATATTGGGGATAGGAACGATCAGACAGTGCACTATATAGGGGATAGGGAATGATCAGTGGTGCACTATATTGGGGATAGGAATGATCAGACAGTGCACTATATTGGGGATAGGAATGATCAGACAGTGCACTATATTGGGGATAGGAATGATCAGACAGTGCACTATATTGGGGATAGGAATGATCAGACAGTGCACTATATTGGGGATAGGAATGATCAGACAGTGCACTATATTGGGGATAGGAATGATCAGACAGTGCACTATATTGAGGATAGGAATGATCAGACAGTGCACTATATTGGGGATAGGAGAACGATCAGATATAGTGAACAAACAATATTGGGGATAGGAATGATCAGACAGTGCACTATATTGGGGATAGGAATGATCAGACAGTGCACTATATTGGGGATAGGGAATGATCAGACAGTGCACTATATAGGGGATAGGGAACGATCAGACAGTGCACTATATTGGGGATAGGAATGACCAGACAGTGCACTATATTGGGGATAGGAATGATCAGACAGTGCACTATATAGGGGATAGTGAACAATCAGACAGTGCACTATATAGGGGTAGGGAATGATCAGACAGTGCACTATATTGAGGATAGGAATGACCAGACAGTGCACTATATTGGGGATAGGAATGATCAGACAGTGCACTATATTGGAGATAGGGAACGATCAGACAGCACAGTGCACTATATGGTGGATAGGAATGATCAGACAGTGCACTATAGGAGATGAGGAACGATCAGACAGTGCACTATATTTGGGATAGGAATGATCAGACAGTGCACTATATTGAGGATAGGAATGATCAGACAGTGCACTATATTGGGGATAGGAATGATCAGACAGTGCACTATATGGGGATAGGAATGATCAGACAGTGCACTATATAGGGATAGGAACGATCAGACAGTGCACTATATTGGGGATAGGAATGATCAGACAGTGCACTATATTGAGGATAGGAATGATCAGACAGTGCACTATATTGGGGATAGGAATGACCAGACAGTGCACTATATTGGGGATAGGAATGATCAGACAGTGCACTATATAGGGGATAGGAATGATCAGAAAATGCACTATATTGGGGATAGGAATGACCAGACAGTGCACTATATAGGGGATAGGAATGATCAGACAGTACACTATATATTGGGGATAGGAATGATCAGACAGTGCACTATATTGGGGATAGGGAATGATCAGACAGTGCACTATATAGGGGATAGGGAATGATCAGACAGTGCACTATATTGGGGATGGGAATGATCAGACAGTGCACTATAAAGTGGATAGGGAATGATCAGACAGTGCACTATATTGGGGATAGGAATGATCAGACAGTGCACTATATTGGGGATAGGAATGATCAGACAGTGCACTATATTGGGGATAGGAATGATCAGACAGTGCACTATATTGGGGATAGGAATGATCAGACAGTGCACTATATAGGGATAGGAATGATCAGACAGTGCACTATATTGGGGATAGGAATGATCAGACAGTGCACTATATTGGGGATAGGAACGATCAGACAGTGCACTATATAGGGGATAGGAATGATCAGACAATGCACTATATTGGGGATAGGAATGATCAGATATAGTGAACAAACAATATTGGGGATAGTGAATGACCAGACAGTGCACTATATTGGGGATAGGAATGATCAGACAGTGCACTATATTGAGGATAGGAATGATCAGACAATGCACTATATTGGGGATAGGGAATGATCAGACAGTGCACTATATTGGGGATAGGAATGATCAGACAGTGCACTATATTGGGGATAGGAATGATCAGACAGTGCACTATATTGAGGATAGGAATGATCAGACAGTGCACTATATAGGGGATAGGGAACGATCAGACAGTGCACTATATTGGGGATAGGAATGACCAGACAGTGCACTATATTGGGGATAGGGAATGATCAGACAGTGCACTATATAGGGGATAGGGAACGATCAGACAGTGCACTATATAGGGGATAGGAATGATCAGACAATGCACTATATTGGGGATAGAAATGACCAGACAGTGCACTATATAGTGCATAGGGGAACGATCATACAGTACACTATATAGGGGATAGGAATGATCAGACAGTGCTCTATATTGGGGATAGGAATGATCAGACAGTGCACTATATAGGGGATAGGGAACGATCAGATATAGGGAACGAAGGATATTAGGGGATGGGGGAATGATCAGACAGTGCACTATATTGAGGATAGGAAAGATCAGACAGTGCACTATATAGGGGATAGTGAACGATCAGACAGTGCACTATATAGGGGATAGGGAATGATCAGACTGCACTATATAGGGGATAGGGAACGATCAGATATAGGGAACGAAGGATATTGGGGATAGGGAATGATCAGACAGTGCACTATATTGAGGATAGGAATGATCAGACAGTGCACTATATTGGGGACAGGAATGACCAGACAGTGCACTATATAGGGGATAGGGAACGATCAGACAGTGCACTATATAGGGGATAGGAATGATCAGAAAATGCACTATATTGGGGATAGGAATGACCAGACAGTGCACTATATAGTGCATAGGGAACGATCATACAGTACACTATATATGGGATAGGGAAAGATCAGACAGTGCACTATATTGGGGATAGGAATGATCAGACAGTGCACTATATAGGGGCTAGGAATGATCAGACAGTGCACTATATTGGGGATAGGGAAAGATCAGACAGTGCACTATATTGGGGATAGGGAATGATCAGACAGTGCACTATATTGGGGATAGGAATGATCAGACAGTGCACTATATTGGGATAGGGAATGATCAGACAGTGCACTATATTGGGGATAGGGAATGATCAGACAGTGCACTATATTGGGGATAGGAATGATCAGACAGTGCACTATATTGGGGATAGGAATGATCAGACAGTGCACTATATAGGGGATAGGAACAATCAGACAGTACACTATATAGGGGATAGGAACAATCAGACCGTGCAGTACACTATATTGGGGATAGGGAACGATCAGATATAGTGAAACAAACAATATTGGGGATAGGAATGATCAGACAGTGCACTATATTGAGGATAGGAATGATTAGACAGTGCACTATATTGGGGATAGGGAATGATCAGACAGTGCACTATATAGGCGATAGGAATGATCAGACAGTGCACTATATTGGGGATAGGAATGACCAGACAGTGCACTATATAGGGGATAGGGAATGATCAGACAGTGCACTATATAGGGGATAGGAATGATCAGACAATGCACTATATATTGGGGATAGGAATGACCAGACAGTGCACTATATAGGGGATAGGGAACGATCAGACAGTGCACTATATTGGGGATAGGAATGACCAGACAGTGCACTATAAAGTGCATAGGGAACGATCATACAGTACACTATATAGGGGATAGGGAACGATCAGACAGTGCACTATATATGGGGATAGGAATGATCAGACAGTGCACTATATTGAGGATAGGAATGATCAGACAATGCACTATATTGGGGATAGGGAACGATCAGACAGTGCACTATATAGGGGATAGGGAACGATCAGACAGTGCACTATATAGGGGATAGGGAATGATCAGACAATGTACTATATTGGGGATAGAAATGACCAGACAGTGCACTATATAGTGCATAGGGAATGATCAGACAATGCACTATAAAGTGCATAGGAACGATCATACAGTACACTATATAGGGATAGGAGCGATCAGACAGTGCACTATACTGGGGATAGGAATGATCAGACAGTGCACTATATAGGGGATAGGAATGATCAGACAGTGCACTATATTGGGGATAGTGAATGATCAGACAGTGCACTATATAGGGATAGTGAACGATCAGACAGTGCACTATATAGGGATAGGAATGATCAGACAGTGCACTATATTGGGGATAGGAATGATCAGACAGTGCACTATATAGGGGATAGGAATGATCAGACAGTGCACTATATTGGGGATAGGAATGATCAGACAGTGCACTATATATAGGGGATAGGAACAATCAGACAGTACACTATATAAGGGATAGGAACAATCAGACAGTGCACTATATTGGGGATAGGGGAACGATCATCATAGGAACAAACAATATTGGGGATAGGAATGATCAGACAGTGCACTATATTGGGGATAGGAATGATTAGACAGTGCACTATATTGGGGATAGGAATGATCAGACAGTGCACTATATTGGCGATAGGAATGATCAGACAGTGCACTATATTGGGGATAGGAATGATCAGACAGTGCACTATATTGGGGATAGGGAATGATCAGACAGTGCACTATATGGGGATAGGAATGATCAGACAATGCACTATATATTGGGGATAGGAATGATCAGACAGTGCACTATATTGGGGATAGGAATGATCAGAAAGTGCACTATATATTGGATAGGGAATGATCAGACAGTGCACTATAAAGTGGATAGGAACGATCAGACAGTGCACTATATTAGGGATGAGGAACGATCAGACAGTGCACTATATAGGGGATAGGGAATGATCAGACAGTGCACTATATGGAGGATAGGAATGATCAGACAATGCACTATATTGGGGATAGGGAACGATCAGACAGTGCACTATATTGAGGATAGGAACGATCAGACAGTGCACTATATAAGGGGATAGGAATGATCAGACAATGTACTATATTGGGGATAGAAATGACCAGACAGTGCACTATATAGTGCATAGGGAATGATCAGACAATGCACTATAAAGTGCATGGGAACGATCATACAGTACACTATATAGGGGATAGGAAACGATCAGACAAGTGCACTATACTGGGGATAGGAATGATCAGACAGTGCACTATATGGGGATAGGAATGATCAGACAGTGCACTATATAGGGGATAGTGAACGATCAGACAGTGCACTATATAGGGGATAGTGAACGATCAGACAGTGCACTATATTGGGGATAGGAATGATCAGACAGTGCACTATATAGGGGATAGGGAACGATCAGATATAGGGAACGAAGGATATTGGGGATAGGGAATGATCAGACAGTGCACTATATTGAGGATAGGAATGATCAGACAGTGCACTATATAGGGGATAGTGAACGATCAGACAGTGCACTATATAGGGGATAGGGAATGATCAGACAGTGCACTATATAGGGGATAGGGAACGATCAGATATAGGGAACGAAGGATATTGGGGATAGGGAATGATCAGACAGTGCACTATATTGAGGATAGGAATGATCAGACAGTGCACTATATTGGGGACAGGAATGACCAGACAGTGCACTATATAGGGGATAGGGAACGATCAGACAGTGCACTATATAGGGGATAGGAATGATCAGACAATGCACTATATTGGGGATAGGAATGACCAGACAGTGCACTATATAGTGCATAGGGAATGATCAGACAATGCACTATAAAGTGCATAGGGAACGATCATACAGTACACTATATATGGGATAGGGAAAGATCAGACAGTGCACTATATTGGGGATAGGGAATGATCAGACAGTGCACTATATTGGGGATAGGGAATGATCAGACAGTGCACTATATTGGGGATAGGAATGATCAGACAGTGCACTATATAGGGGATAGGAACAATCAGACAGTACACTATATAAGGGATAGGAACAATCAGACAGTGCACTATATTGGGGATAGGAAACGATCAGATATAGGGAACAAACAATATTGGGGATAGGAATGATCAGACAGTGCACTATATTGGGGATAGGAATGATCAGACAGTGCACTATATAGGGGATAGGAACAATCAGACAGTACACTATATAAGGGATAGGAACAATCAGACCGTGCACTATATTGGGGATAGGGAACGATCAGATATAGGGAACAAACAATATTGGGGATAGGAATGATCAGACAGTGCACTATATTGAGGATAGGAATGATTAGACAGTGCACTATATTGGGGATAGGAATGATCAGACAGTGCGCTATATATAGGCGATAGGGAACAATCAGACAGTACACTATATAAGGGATAGGAACAATCAGACCGTGCACTATATTGGGGATAGGGAATGATCAGATAGTGAACGAACGATATTGGGGATAGGAATGATCAGACAGTGCACTATATATTGAGGATAGGGAATGATCAGACAGTGCACTATATAGGGGATAGGAATGATCAGACAATGCACTATATATTGGGGATAGGAATGACCAGACAGTGCACTATATAGGGGATAGGGAACGATCAGAAAGTGCACTATATAGTGCATAGGGAATGATCAGACAGTGCACTATAAAGTGCATAGGGAACGATCATACAGTACACTATATAGGGGATAGGGAACGATCAGACAGTGCACTATATTGGGGATAGGAATGATCAGACAGTGCACTATATAGGGGATAGGGAATGATCAGACAGTGCACTATATTGAGGATAGGAATGATCAGACAATGCACTATATTGGGGATAGGGAACGATCAGACAGTGCACTATATAGGGGATAGGAATGATCAGACAATGTACTATATTGGGGATAGAAATGACCAGACAGTGCACTATATAGTGCATAGGAATGATCAGACAGTGCACTATATTGAGGATAGGAATGATCAGACAGTGCACTATATGAGGGATAGTGAACGATCAGACAGTGCACTATATAGGGGATAGGGAATGATCAGACAGTGCACTATATAGGGATAGAGAACGATCAGATATAGGGAACTAAGGATATTGGGGATAGGGAATGATCAGACAGTGCACTATATTGAGGATAGGAATGATCAGACAGTGCACTATATTGGGGACAGGAATGACCAGACAGTGCACTATATAGGGGATAGGGAACGATCAGACAGTGCACTATATAGGGGATAGGAATGATCAGACAATGCACTATATTGGGGATAGGAATGACCAGACAGTGCACTATATATAGGGATAGGAATGATCAGACAGTGCACTATATTGGGGATAGGAATGATCAGACAATGCACTATATTGGGGATAGGAATGACCAGACAGTGCACTATATAGTGCATAGGAATGATCAGACAATGCACTATAAAGTGCATAGGAACGATCATACAGTACACTATATATATGGGATAGGAAAGATCAGACAGTGCACTATATTGGGGATAGGAATGATCAGACAGTGCACTATATATAGGGATAGGAATGATCAGACAGTGCACTATATTGGGGATAGGAAAGATCAGACAGTGCACTATATAGGGATAGGAATGATCAGACAATGCACTATATTGGGGATAGGAATGACCAGACAGTGCACTATATAGTGCATAGGGAATGATCAGACAATGCACTATAAAGTGCATAGGGAACGATCATACAGTACACTATATATGGGATAGGGAAAGATCAGACAGTGCACTATATTGGGGATAGGGAATGATCAGACAGTGCACTATATAGGGGATAGGAATGATCAGACAGTGCACTATATTGGGGATAGGGAACGATCAGACAGTGCACTATATTGGGGATAGGAATGATCAGACAGTGCACTATATTGGGGATAGGGAATGATCAGACAGTGCACTATATTGGGGATAGGAATGATCAGACAGTGCACTATATAGGGGATAGGAATGATCAGACAGTGCACTATATTGGGGATAGGAATGATCAGACAGTGCACTATATAGGGGATAGGAACAATCAGACAGTACACTATATAAGGGATAGGAACAATCAGACCGTGCACTATATTGGGGATAGGGAACGATCAGATATAGGGAACAAACAATATTGGGGATAGGAATGATCAGACAGTGCACTATATTGAGGATAGGAATCAGATTAGACAGTGCACTATATTGGGGATAGGAATGATCAGACAGTGCACTATATATGGAGGATAGGAATGATCAGACAGTGCACTATATTGGGGATAGGAATGACCAGACAGTGCACTATATAGGGGATAGGGAATGATCAGACAGTGCACTATATAGGGGATAGGAATGATCAGACAATGCACTATATATTGGGGATAGGAATGACCAGACAGTGCACTATATAGGGGATAGGGAACGATCAGAAAGTGCACTATATAGTGCATAGGGAATGATCAGACAGTGCACTATAAAGTGCATAGGGAACGATCATACAGTACACTATATAGGGGATAGGGAACGATCAGACAGTGCACTATATAGGGGATAGGGAATGATCAGACAGTGCACTATATTGAGGATAGGAATGATCAGACAATGCACTATATTGGGGATAGGAACGATCAGACAGTGCACTATATAGGGGATAGGGAACGATCAGACAGTGCACTATATAAGGGATAGGAATGATCAGACAATGTACTATATTGGGGATAGAAATGACCAGACAGTGCACTATATAGTGCATAGGGAATGATCAGACAATGCACTATAAAGTGCATAGGGAACGATCATACAGTACACTATATAGGGGATAGGGAACGATCAGACAGTGCACTATACTGGGGATAGGAATGATCAGACAGTGCACTATATAGGGGATAGGAATGATCAGACAGTGCACTATATAGGGGATAGTGAACGATCAGACAGTGCACTATATAGGGGATAGTGAACGATCAGACAGTGCACTATACAGGGATAGGGAATGATCAGACAGTGCACTATATTGGGGATAGGAATGATCAGACAGTGCACTATATAGGGATAGGAATGATCAGACAGTGCACTATATTGGGGATAGGAATGATCAGACAGTGCACTATATAGGGATAGGAACAATCAGACAGTACACTATATAAGGGATAGGGAACAATCAGACAGTGCACTATATTGGGGATAGGAACGATCAGATATAGGGAACAAACAATATTGGGGATAGGAATGATCAGACAGTGCACTATATTGAGGATAGGAATGATTAGACAGTGCACTATATTGGGGATAGGAATGATCAGACAGTGCACTATATAGGCGATAGGAACGATCAGACAGTGCACTATATTGGGGATAGGAATGACCAGACAGTGCACTATATAGGGGATAGGGAATGATCAGACAGTGCACTATAGGGGGGATAGGAATGATCAGACAATGCACTATATATTGGGGATAGGAATGACCAGACAGTGCACTATATAGGGATAGGAACGATCAGAAAGTGCACTATATAGTGCATAGGGAATGATCAGACAGTGCACTATAAATGCATAGGAAACGATCATACAGTACACTATATAGGGATAGGGAGCGATCAGACAGTGCACTATATAGGGATAGGGAATGATCAGACAGTGCACTATATTGAGGATAGGAATGATCAGACAATGCACTATATTGGGGATGAGGAGCGATCAGACAGTGCACTATATATGGGGATAGAGAACGATCAGACAGTGCACTATATATGGATAGGAATGATCAGACAATGTACTATATTGGGGATAGAAATGACCAGACAGTGCACTATATAGTGCATAGGAATGATCAGACAATGCACTATATTGTGCATAGGAACGATCATACAGTACACTATATAGGGGATAGGGAACGATCAGACAGTGCACTATACTGGGGATAGGAATGATCAGACAGTGCACTACTATAGAGGATAGGAATGATCAGACAGTGCACTATATAGGGATAGTGAACGATCAGACAGTGCACTATAAAGGGATAGTGAGCGATCAGACAGTGCACTATATGGGGATAGGGAATGATCAGACAGTGCACTATATAGGGATAGGGAACGATCAGATATGAGTGCGAAGGATATTGGGGATAGGAATGATCAGACAGTGCACTATATTGAGGATAGGAATGATCAGACAGTGCACTATATAGGGGATAGTGAGCGATCAGACAGTGCACTATATAGGGGATAGGGAATGATCAGACAGTGCACTATATAGGGGATGAGGGAACGATCAGATATAGGGAACGAAGGCTGATATTGGGGATAGGGAATGATCAGACAGTGCACTATATTGAGGATAGGAATGATCAGACAGTGCACTATATTAGGGACAGGAATGACCAGACAGTGCACTATATGGGGATAGGAACGATCAGACAGTGCACTATATAGGGGATAGGAATGATCAGACAATGCACTATATTGGGGATAGGAATGACCAGACAGTGCACTATATAGTGCATAGGAATGATCAGACAATGCACTATAAAGTGCATAGGAACGATCATACAGTACACTATATATGGGATAGGAAAGATCAGACAGTGCACTATATTGGGGATAGGGAAAGATCAGACAGTGCACTATATTGGGGATAGGGAATGATCAGACAGTGCACTATATTGGGGATAGGAATGATCAGACAGTGCACTATATGGGGATAGGGAACAATCAGACAGTACACTATATAGGGATAGGAACAATCAGACAGTGCACTATATTGGGGATAGAAACGATCAGATATAGGAACAAACAATATTGGGGATAGGAATGATCAGACAGTGCACTATATTGAGGATAGGAATGATTAGACAGTGCACTATATAGGGATAGGAACAATCAGACAGTACACTATATAAGGATAGGAACAATCAGACAGTGCACTATATTGGGGATAGGGAACGATCAGATATAGAGAACAAACAATATTGGGGATAGGAATGATCAGACAGTGCACTATATTGAGGATAGGAATGATTAGACAGTGCACTATATTGGGGATAGGAATGATCAGACAGTGCGCTATATAGGCGATAGGGAACAATCAGACAGTACACTATATAAGGGATAGGAACAATCAGACGTGCACTATATTGGGGATAGGGAATGATCAGATATAGAGCGAACGATATTGGGGACAGGAATGATCAGACAGTGCACTATATTGAGGATAGGAATGATCAGACAGTGCACTATATATAGGGATAGGAATGATCAGACAATGCACTATATGAGGGATAGGAATGACCAGACAGTGCACTATATGGGGATAGGGAACGATCAGAAAGTGCACTATATATAGTGCATAGGGAATGATCAGACAGTGCACTATAAAGTGCATAGAGGAATGATCAGACAGTGCACTATATGGGGATAGGGAACGATCAGACAGTGCACTATATTGGGGATAGGGAATGATCAGACAGTGCACTACTATAGGGGATAGGAATGATCAGACAGTGCACTATATTGAGGATAGGAATGATCAGACAATGCACTATATTGGGGATAGGAACGATCAGACAGTGCACTATATAAGGGATAGGAATGATCAGACAATGTACTATATTGGGGATAGAAATGACCAGACAGTGCACTATATAGTGCATAGGGAATGATCAGACAGTGCACTATATTGAGGATAGGAATGATCAGACAGTGCACTATATAGGGATAGTGAACGATCAGACAGTGCACTATATTGGGGATAGGAATGATCAGACAGTGCACTATATAGGGATAGGAACGATCAGATAATGCGAAGGATATTGGGGATAGGGAATGATCAGACAGTGCACTATATTGAGGATAGGAATGATCAGACAGTGCACTATATTGGGGACAGGAATGACCAGACAGTGCACTATATATAGGGGATAGGGAAACGATCAGACAGTGCACTATATAGGGGATAGGAAATGATCAGACAATGCACTATATTGGGGATAGGAATGACCAGACAGTGCACTATATAGAGGATAGGAATGATCAGACAGTGCACTATATTGGGGATAGGAATGATCAGACAATGCACTATATTGGGGATAGGAATGACCAGACAGTGCACTATATATAGTGCATAGGAATGATCAGACAATGCACTATAAAGTGCATAGGAACGATCATACAGTACACTATATATGGGATAGGAAAGATCAGACAGTGCACTATATTGGGGATAGGGAATGATCAGACAGTGCACTATATAGGGATATAGGAATGATCAGACAGTGCACTATATTGGGGATAGGGAAAGATCAGACAGTGCACTATATAGGGGATAGGAATGATCAGACAATGCACTATATTGGGGATAGGAATGACCAGACAGTGCACTATATAGTGCATAGGGAATGATCAGACAATGCACTATAAAGTGCATAGGGAACGATCATACAGTACACTATATATGGATGATAGGGAAGGGGAAAGATCAGACAGTGCACTATATTGGGGATAGGGAATGATCAGACAGTGCACTATATAGGGGATAGGAATGATCAGACAGTGCACTATATTGGGGGATAGGAAAGATCAGACAGTGCACTATATAGGGATAGGAATGATCAGACAGTGCACTATATAGGGATAGGAATGATCAGACAATGCACTATATTGGGGATAGGAATGACCAGACAGTGCACTATATTGAGGATAGGAATGATCAGACAATGCACTATATTGGGGATAGGAATGATCAGACAATGTACTATATTGGGGATAGAAATGACCAGACAGTGCACTATATAGTGCATAGGGAATGATCAGACAATGCACTATATTGGGGATAGGAATGACCAGACAGTGCACTATATAGTGCATAGGGAATGATCAGACAATGCACTATAAAGTGCATAGGGAACGATCATACAGTACACTATATATGGGATAGGGAAAGATCAGACAGTGCACTATATAGGGGATAGGGAACGATCAGATATAGGGAACGAAGGATATTGGGGATAGGGAATGATCAGACAGTGCACTATATTGAGGATAGGAATGATCAGACAGTGCACTATATAGGGGATAGTAAACGATCAGACAGTGCACTATATAGGGATAGGAATGACCAGACAGTGCACTATATAGTGCATAGGGAATGATCAGACAAATGCACTATAAAGTGCATAGGAAAACGATCATACAGTACACTATATATGGGATAGGGAAAGATCAGACAGTGCACTATATTGGGGATAGGGGAATGATCAGACAGTGCACTATATAGGGGATAGGAATGATCAAACAGTGCACTATATTGGGGATAGGAATGATCAGACAGTGCACTATATTGGGGATAGGAATGATCAGACAGTGCACTATATAGGGGATAGGAATGATCAAACAGTGCACTATATTGGGGATAGGGAAAGATCAGACAGTGCACTATTTTGGGGATAGGGAATGATCAGACAGTGCACTATATTGGGGATAGGAATGATCAGACAGTGCACTATATAGGGGATAGGAATGATCAGACAGTGCACTATATTGGGGATAGGAATGATCAGACAGTGCACTATATAGGGGATAGGAACAATCAGACAGTACACTATATAAGGGATAGGAACAATCAGACCGTGCACTATATTGGGGATAGGAATGATCAGATATAGGGAACAAACAATATTGGGGATAGGAATGATCAGACAGTGCACTATATTGAGGATAGGAATGATTAGAGACAGTGCACTATATTGGGGATAGGAATGATCAGACAGTGCACTATATAGGCGATAGGGAACAATAGGATAGGGAACAATCAGACAGTACACTATATAAGGGAAAGGAACAATCAGACCGTGCACTATATTGGGGATAGGGAATGATCAGATATAGGGAACGAACGATATTGGGGACAGGAATGATCAGACAGTGCACTATATTGAGGATAGGAATGATCAGACAGTGCACTATATTGGGGATAGGAATGACCAGACAGTGCACTATATAGGGGATAAGGAATGATCAGACAGTGCACTATATAGGGGATAGGAATGATCAGACAATGCACTATATATTGGGGATAGGAATGACC
This sequence comes from Paracanthobrama guichenoti, assembly GCA_018749465.1. Taxonomy (NCBI): domain Eukaryota; kingdom Metazoa; phylum Chordata; class Actinopteri; order Cypriniformes; family Gobionidae; genus Paracanthobrama; species Paracanthobrama guichenoti. Next base: position 20,441,923 of record CM031945.1, on the reverse strand, counting down.
AGACAGTGCACTATATAGGGGATAGGGAACGATCAGAAAGTGCACTATAAAGTGCATAGGGAATGATCATACAGTACACTATATAGGGGATAGGGAACGATCAGACAGTGCACTATATAGGGGATAGGAATGACCAGACAGTGCACTATATAGGGGATAGGGAATGATCAGACAGTGCACTATATAGGGGATAGGAATGATCAGACAATGCACTATATTGGGGATAGGAATGATCAGACAGTGCACTATATAGGTGCATAGGGAATGATCAGACAATGCACTATAAAGTGCATAGGGAACGATCATACAGTACACTATATGGGGATAGGGAAAGATCAGACAGTGCACTATATTGGGGATAGGGAATGATCAGACAATGCACTATATTGGGGATAGGAATGACCAGACAGTGCACTATATAGTGCATAGGAATGATCAGACAATGCACTATAAAGTGCATAGGGAACGATCATACAGTACACTATATATGGGATAGGGAAAGATCAGACAGTGCACTATATTGGGGATAGGGAATGATCAGACAGTGCACTATATAGGGGCTAGGAATGATCAGACAGTGCACTATATTGGGGATAGGGAAAGATCAGACAGTGCACTATATTGGGGATAGGGAATGATCAGACAGTGCACTATATTGGGGATAGGAATGATCAGACAGTGCACTATATTGGGGATAGGGAAAGATCAGACAGTGCACTATATTGGGGATAGGGAATGATCAGACAATGCACTATAAAGTGCATAGGGAACGATCATACAGTACACTATATATGGGATAGGGAAAGATCAGACAGTGCACTATATTGGGGATAGGGAATGATCAGACAATGCACTATATTGGGGATAGGAATGACCAGACAGTGCACTATATAGTGCATAGGGAATGATCAGACAATGCACTATAAAGTGCATAGGGAACGATCATACAGTACACTATATATGGGATAGGGAAAGATCAGACAGTGCACTATATTGGGGATAGGGAATGATCAGACAGTGCACTATATAGGGGATAGGAATGATCAGACAGTGCACTATATTGGGGATAGGGAAAGATCAGACAGTGCACTATATTGGGGATAGGGAATGATCAGACAGTGCACTATATTGGGGATAGGAATGATCAGACAGTGCACTATATAGGGATAGGAATGATCAGACAGTGCACTATATTGGGGATAGGAATGATCAGACAGTGCACTATATAGGGATAGGAACAATCAGACAGTACACTATATAAGGGATAGGAACAATCAGACCGTGCACTATATTGGGGATAGGGAACGATCAGATATAGGGAACAAACAATATTGGGGATAGGAATGATCAGACAGTGCACTATATTGAGGATAGGAATGATTAGACAGTGCACTATATTGGGGATAGGAATGATCAGACAGTGCACTATATAGGCGATAGGGAACAATAGGATAGGGAACAATCAGACAGTACACTATATAAGGGATAAGAACAATCAGACCGTGCACTATATTGGGGATAGGGAATGATCAGATATAGGGAACGAACGATATTGGGGTCAGGAATGATCAGACAGTGCACTATATTGAGGATAGGAACGATTAGACAGTGCACTATATTGGGGATAGGAATGATCAGACAGTGCACTATATTGGGGATAGGAATGACCAGACAGTGCACTATATAGGGGATAGGGAATGATCAGACAGTGCACTATATAGGGGATAGGAATGATCAGACAATGCACTATATATTGGGGATAGGAATGACCAGACAGTGCACTATATAGGGGATAGGGAACGATCAGAAAGTGCACTATAAAGTGCATAGGGAATGATCATACAGTACACTATATAGGGGATAGGGAACGATCAGACAGTGCACTATATAGGGGATAGGAATGACCAGACAGTGCACTATATTGGGGATAGGAATGACCAGACAGTGCACTATATAGGGGATAGGGAACGATCAGAAAGTGCACTATATAGTGCATAGGGAATGATCAGACAGTGCACTATAAAGTCTTCAAGTCCTCTTGACTCTGTCCTTCATTCAGTGCAGACGTGTTTTCACTCTGCTCCCGCTGTGCTCTGGCGCCTTGTTATTTTTGTCTTTCTTTTTCTCTCTGACCCGCTGCTTGCTGGACTCCTGAAAATACTGAAATGGAATTGATTAACTGGTCAATCAGCGCGATCGATAGGATTTTCTCACAAAGGAAGGGTGCCCTGGGAGAACCCACCTGCCCGGACGGGACCTTTGCTGCAGGGTACGTGAGGGACGCATGGAACAACTGGCAAGTCCTGTGCCTGGAGGCTCTGTCCGTGGAGGATGCGGAAGATTTATACATGATTGGATTATTGATGGCGGGGTTCCTATTCTTTGGCTTTGGGATTGCCCTGACCTATCGGAAGATTGGTAAAACAGCTGCAAGCAAATTCACCCAGCCGCTGTCTGTGGAAATTAAGGAATGCTTCGGGCTGTGTGTGACCGCTTGAAGGAATTAGATCAGAGTGATACGAATTGAGGAACTGAACCGTAACAACGCAGTCCGGACTGCAGATACGCAGGGAAGAGTGGGCTCCTCCATCGGGGTCAGATCGGTGAACTTTACGGACTGTAACCGGTCTGGCCATGAGGCTGGACGTAATGTCTAGGAAACTGCACAGACCGGACGCGAATGCTGAGGACCAGATCTGATTGATTGATTATGATCTGGACAAATTACGAAGATCATCAAATGGATTAAAAATTGTATTTGCCTGACCTAATCAACTACCCCACCGAACCTCACTTGTCCCTATCTCTCGGTTGGGAGGTCAGCCTGACAGCTTGGTCTGCTATCTTCCCTGTGCACTGCCTTATCTCCTTCAAGAACAAACCATAGAACTGAACTCGAAAACATCTGAAGTTATGGCTAACATTCTCACACAACACAATCTCAGACTCACTCGCACCATACACAACTATCCCGATCCCAGCCCCCTCCCCTCCATCCATCTGCCTGTCTTTATCTATCTCCTCTCCCACTCCATACAAAAAATCCCATCACATGACCACGTGTACTGTGTTATGTTATGTTTTGTTGTGTTTGCTATGTAATGCTTGCCAACTGCATTCTTGTATTTCTGGAGAGCGTGTGGCGGCGCCTGAAAAGGCTGCGGCCCGGAGGCTTGCTCCAAACTTAATTTCGTTATACTGTACTTGTACATGTGTAATGACAAATAAACTTGAAACTTGAAGTGCATAGGGAACGATCATACAGTACACTATATAGGGGATAGGGAATGATCAGACAGTGCACTATATAGTGCATAGGGAATGATCAGACAGTGCACTATATTGGGGATAGGAAATGATCAGACAGTGCACTATATTGGGGATAGGAACGATCAGAAAGTGCACTATATAGTGCATAGGGAATGATCAGACAGTGCACTATAAAGTGCATAGGGAACGATCATACAGTACACTATATAGGGGATAGGGAACGATCAGACAGTGCACTATATTGGGGATAGGAATGATCAGACAGTGCACTATATTGGGGATAGGGAACGATCAGACAGTGCACTATATTGGGGATAGGGAATGATCAGACAGTCCACTATATTGGGGATAGGGAACGATCAGACAGTCCACTATATTGGGGATAGGGAATGATCAGACAGTGCACTATATAGTGCATAGGGAATGATCAGACAGTGCACTATATTGGGGATAGGAATGATCAGACAGTGCACTATATTGGGGATAGGGAATGATCAGACAGTGCACTATATTGGGGATAGGGAACGATCAGACAGTCCACTATATTGGGGATAGGGAATGATCAGACAGTGCACTCTTTCTATTGGGGCGAATGAAGTCTGGTTTCATGTTAATGTCACGTAAACAACTGCAGTGCTAACCTCCAGAGACGCGATAGCACGGAGCAGATCATGTGAACCAGTTAGCACAGACCACAAAACATATCGGACCCATTTGAATTCTGCACAGAATGCTATATTTTAAAGCGTTATGGAGGAGATTAGGAGAAAACTGAGGCTTTACCGAGTTCATCTTTTATGTTTTTTACCCCCCAGAACGGGTTTTTACCAGCACACCCCCCTGAACGTGATTGGGATTATAATGGCTGTGATTGGGTGGACTTTGAAAAGCAACTGGGATGATTTTGTTATGCAAACCTGGCAACCCTGAATTTTAGGATTATAACTGGTACGACAGAAATTTAGATCAATGTACATTATTTACGGTTATGAAGTAACAACGGAAGTCTACAGAGCAAGGCTATGCACCAGGATAAACATTATCCTGGTTAAAGTACACACAGACTCAAAAATATAGCAATAAAACTCAAAAATCACTATCTGTGCAAAGTTACATCCAATAATTCCTGATCTGATGATGTGAGATGATAACTTTCATTCACATTATATGTACAAGGATCCTGGACTAGACTGTTTACATAGACACAAATCCAAACAGTACTTGCGTCAGTAACACCCAGAACACTAGCTCTACAACTAAAAGGTGATTTGGACACTTTATAGATCGAATAACACATTTTTTAATAAACAATTGGGCTTGGAAATGTCTAGACATTCATTATAAGTGCATTACAGCATAAACACAATCACTGTTTGCTTTTATAAACTGAGAGATGAGTCTAAATTACTTTCAGTCCTAACAGACGTCATGTCACAGATGCTGTCAACAGAGAATCTGGAAGGTGTTCAGGACAGCATTAAGAACACATCACCCTCTGCTGGCAAAACACAACACCACAGGCTTCACGAGAACGCATGGTATTAGTATTCAAAAGATGCCGGTGGTTTGGCACGTTGAGGCTCAGAGTAATGAATTCAAACAGGAAGAACTCATCAGAGAGCAAAATAAACTTCTGCTGCACAGTGATAGACGATAATATATGCGGGATGGAGGAGTATGACATGAAGTTAAATGAAATCCTGACTCATGGATCATGAGAGACGTCAGCTGGAAGCTTTATTCGTGTTTCTTAGCAGCAGCTGCACTCGCTCATCACATCTCCAGTCATGTGACTGATTAAAAAAGGCACTTTGTTAAACATCCGAGGCAAAATGTGTTTGTGCTGAAATGCAAACAGTTCTGGAGAACAGTTTTGTGTGGAATACTTCCCAGCTGTGCTTCATGGAATTCAGTGAACTAACCCTGAAATATAGTTTTGTTTTTGCTCACTCCGAATCCAAAACCAGTGACGGGAACTGAACCCCTCCCTCCGCCAGCAGGGAGTACAGACCACGCAGAACCACGGCACTGGGTCGCTCAGCACCAGAATGAGAGTCCAAGAAAGACACAAGGTTATCGGACATTGCCTAAAAACAGAACAAACACGTGATTTATACAATACAAACTTTACAGTGATAAACATGAAATTAAAGATCAGTCATGCAAACAGAATTCAATTCTGATGTAAAGAGGCTCTAAAAAGACCATATTAGTTCAGCATTGATGCAGTTCAATAACTGTGTAAAGTTAATCAATTATTAAATGAGTTCAGATATAAAGCAGCTCTATTTATTTATCAATATGCTGCCTTATAAGACACCTTTTTTGCCAAATGGAGAAAAAAGGTCTCTCTTGAATTTAAGGAGATGTAAAAATTATTTGAAACCTTTTGGAGACGAATGGCCTGCTGAAGTTGTTCTACTCTGAGCCTTTGGCTTTCCAGCTCTCTCAGTTCAGCCTCACTGGTGTAGGACAGGATGGGCGGCAGACAGGAACGATCTGGGTCACCCCATTCACCTCTCCTCCGGATGGGACACAAAGCTCCAGAGCTCCTCATATCCCACCTCTCCCATTCTGAGAAACACAAGGTAGTTTTGCATTGGATTTAGAATGTCCATGTTATCAACCCACATAATCCAGATCTAGCTGTATGAACAGGATAGTGAACTGAATTCACAACTGAACTGCAGAATCTGTGATAATATGCTGTGCTATGCTGATGACACACAGCTCTACCTTTCATTTCAACCAGATGATCCCACAATAGCTGCACGATTCTCAAGCTGTCTGAAAGAACATCACCTGCAGCTCAACCTGGCAAAAACTGATCTTCTCGTCTTCCCTGCCAATCCCACTCTACAGCACGATTTCACCATCCAGCTAGGTTAATCTTTGATTACCCCATCAAGGTCGGCCAGAAATCTTGGAGTAATCTTTGATGACCAGCTGACCTTCAAAGACCACATTTCAAAGACAGCTCGGTCATGCAGGTTTGCGCTACACAATATCAGGAAGATCAGGCCTTTAGTAACGGAGCATGCAACACAGCTTCTCGCCCAGGCCCTGGTCATTTCTAGGCTTGATTACTCAACGCTCTTGTGGCTGGTCTTCCATCACATGCAATCAAAACGCTTCAAATGATCCAGAACACAGCAGCACGTCTTGTCTTCAACAAGCCCATGGCCACATCACACCTCTCTTCATCTCTCTGCACTGGCTCCCACTCACTGCTCGCATCAAGTTCAAGGCTTTGAACTTGAAAGAAATGAGCAAGCATCTAGAGTACATTAATTGCTTTTCCAAGAAGCAAGAACATGGGAACTCTGGTACAAATGGATCCCTCCGGGGTCAGGGATTTCTATGGGATTGTGGAGGATGAAGTTTCAAAATGAGATGAACCATGTGTGAGGCTTTTTGAGATGTTACCCATTAAATCCAGAGGGAACACTTAAAACTAGATGAGAAAAAACAGCTAAAAACATTGAAAAAGCGATGGGAATGTTTAATTCCTGGATAATTGGATGGTGTGTCACTTGTAGAAATCGAACATGTGAATTTGTGATAGTGAGCACAGAAACTAAACTAGCACTAACCCTCCTATGTTCTTTGGGGTCTTTTCTGACCCCAAAGGACATTTGCTCAAATAAAAAAAAAAAATGTTCCCTTTGTCCAAATGGCATGAGACTTTGTACCGTTGTCAACACTCTCTAGATCTACAAATTAAAAAAAAAAAAATTTGGATTGATATCTGTTTTTATGTTCAAGGATGTACAAGGATTTTGGATATTGCCATCTTTGTGGACACACACACACACACACACACACACACACACACACACACACACACACACACACACACACACACACACACAGGAATACATTTGTTATTGCTTGTTATTGCTGTTCAGTTCATTGCATTATAATGTTCATGTTGTGCATTTTTACTCAGTATGTAATATAACTTCATTTCTGTAAATTTTTGTTCTGTTACAGTTAGTAACTGAAGTGTAAATTAAATTTGTAGAATTATAAGAAAATCAGATGTTTGAAATAAATGATAAACTCTAAAGAACTTTTCCAACTTTTCTCGCTCAGGTTTGATTCTAATCATAAATGTAACATCATTGAAAAAATTTTTAGTACAAAAAAAAAAAGCTAAACTTTGACAAAAAATTTTTTTTTAATTGTTATAATTGTGATTTCATAACATTTAGATTATGAATCCAACTGAAAAATACTTGTGAAAAGATGTCTTTCGGTCAGTCAAATAGCACATTGCAAATAGTGGAGCTCTGCAGCCATTTACTGGTAGTTTTTATTTTTATTTTAAAAGCAAAAATCTTACACTAAACCATGTCAAATTGTCCATGCTATCTCCACGAATGAAAGTTAGAAATTTTGGTCTTTTATAAAGTGAATTTTACATAAAAAAAAAAAAAGAAACTGATTTTGTGTGAAAATCCATTAAAAAAATATATATATATTTTTAAAATTTATTTATTAGAAATACTCCAAAATCTGAACCAATGTTGAGTAAAAACATTAATAAACAGAGTAAAATTACATTTGTTCTAGAAAAAACAACGAAATTTACATTTTGGGGTCTGTGGAGTGTAATTCCCAAACGAAGACCGTAGTTAATGGAGGGTGAACAGATTAAAGACTTCTGACACTACATTAGACCCAAAATAGACTGAAGATGAAGGGTATGATTTGTTCCATTGTAGTACACTGAATCCAAAAATACAGCGAGTTTTTGATCACTACAAATACCATGTGAACATTGCTGTGTTCATGAGAAGAACTGTACATTGTTGACTTGTGTAATGATGTAATGTGTGTGAGAAACGGAAGTGAAAGGAGTAAAGAAAGATGCGATAGATGGATGAAGTTTGCTACTCCTGTCTTGTGTTTCTTTGATTAATAATTACTGACATATACCACAGATACACCGATCAGGCATAACATTATGACCTAATATTGTGTTGGTCCCCACTTTTCTGACACCTTTCTATCAGAACCAGCATTAACTTCTTGAGCAATTTGAGCTACAGTAGCTCGTCTGTTTGATCGGACCACACAGGCCAGCCTTTGCTCCCCATGTGCATCAATGAGCCTTGGCTGCCCATCACCCTGTCACCGGTTCACCACTGTTCCTTCCTTGGATCACTTTTGATAGATACTGACCACTGCAGACCGGGAACACCCCACAAGAGCTGCAGTTTTGAAGATGCTCTGACCCAGTCGTCTAGCCATCACAATTTGGCCCTTGTCAAACTCTCTCAAATCCTTACGCTAGCCCATTTTTCCTGCTTCTAACACATCAACTTTGAGGACAAAATGTTCACTTGCTGCCTAATATATCCCACACACTAACAGGTGCCGTGATGAAGAGATTATCAGTGTTATTCACTTCATCAGTCATAATGTCATAATGGTATGCCTGATCGGTGTATATAAGTAGACCAGGGCAAGTTGTCACAAAAACTACCATCCCTTTGCCCAATTATATAAACGTGTGGTTTTTCTAGCATTGGTTTTGTATGTTAGTTTTAAACACCAAAATGTTCTTACATTAAAATAATGCATTCATCCTTAAGTAAAATTACAATATAACCATATTTTGTAATATCTGTTGGTATTGTAATATCTATCTTTAAACAATACAATCACACTGATATATTAAGACAATATCTGACTATGTCAGTGTGATTTTATTGCTTAAAAAATAAAACAGATATAAATAACAGATTTGAACTGTGTTCTCAGGACAAGAGGATTGTTCATAAATTGTGCCAAATAAAATAAATAACATTACTAATAAATAGTTTAATATAATAATAAATTTTTAATATGAATATTATAATTGATATTAATAATAAAATAAAAATCATTCTAATAAATTTAAATAAATTTATTTTAAATATTTAAATTCGAATTTAAATAAAATTCTATCATATACAATGTTTCTGTTGGTGAAAACAATGGTTTACTATTTGTATTACCTTTTGCCGTTTCATGTAATGTTTTTTATTTAATAATTGTTTAAAACTAAAATTTTGTTCATTAAATAGCCTATATGTGATAACACAATGCACTAATGGGGCATGTTGTCACAAAAGGTCAGTGTGTGTTAAATGAACTGTATCTTTTTCCTGAACTATACACTCACCTAAAGGATTATTAGGAACGCCATACTAATACTGTGTTTGACCCCCTTTCGCCTTCAGAACTGCCTTAATTCTACGTGGAATTGATTCAACAAGGTGCTGAAAGCATTCTTTAGAAATGTTGGCCCATATTGATAGGATAGCATCTTGCAGTTGATGGAGACTTGTGGGATGCACATCCAGGGCACGAAGCTCCCGTTCCACCACATCCCAAAGATGCTCTATTGGGTTGAGATCTGGTGACTGTGGGGGCCATTTTAGTACAGTGAACTCATTGTCATGTTCAAGAAACCAATTTGAAATGATTCGAGCTTTGTGACATGGTGCATTATCCTGCTGGAAGTAGCCATCAGAGAATGGGTACATGGTGGTCATAAAGGGATGGACATGGTCAGAAACAATGCTCAGGTAGGCCGTGGCATTTAAACGATGCCCAATTGGCACTAAGGGGCCTAAAGTGTGCCAAGAAAACATCCCCACAACATTACACCACCACCACCAGCCTGCACAGTGGTAACAAGGCATGATGGATCCATGTTCTCATTCTGTTTACGCCAAATTCTGACTCGACCATCTGAATGTCTCAACAGAAATCGAGACTCATCAGACCAGGCAACATTTTTCCAGTCTTCAACTGTCCAATTTTGGTGAGCTCGTGCAAATTGTAGCCTCTTTTTCCTATTTGTAGTGGAGATGAGTGGCACCCGGTGGGGTCTTCTGCTGTTGTAGCCCATCCGCCTCAAGGTTGTGCGTGTTGTGGCTTCACAAATGCTTTGCTGCATACCTCGGTTGTAACGAGTGGTTATTTCAGTCAAAGTTGCTCTTCTATCACCTTGAATCAGTCGGCCCATTCTCCTCTGACCTCTAGCATCAACAAGGCATTTTCGCCCACAGGACTGCCGTGATACTGGATGTTTTTCCTTTTCACACCATTCTTTGTAAACCCTAGAAATGGTTGTGCGTGAAAATCCTAGTAACTGAGCAGATTGTGAGATACTCAGACCGGCCCGTCTGGCACCAACAACCATGCCACGCTCAAAATTGCTTAAATCACCTTTCTTTCCCATTCTGACATTCAGTTTGGAGTTCAGGAGATTGTCTTGACCAGGACCACACCCCTAAATGCATTGAAGCAACTGCCATGTGATTGGTTGATTAGATAATTGCATTAATGAGAAATTGAACAGGTGTTCCTAATAATCCTTTAGGTGAGTGTACAATTAAATTGTTTAAAATTTTTGGCAAATTGACATTATTAAGCAGATGCTTTCATACAAAGTGTCTGCTCATGAACCCTGACCTGAAAATTATGTCAAATTGTTTGGGCAACTGGAAAGAGACTGTGAAGTACCTTTCTTCCGCTGATCAGCACATGCAAGAAGTTCTGCCGTCATCCTCTCCAAACCCTCCAGCATCCGCAAGGACTCATATTCTCTCTCATGCGATGTCACTGTGACACACACAAACACATATCTCTTTATCTCTATCTACTCCAAATGAGCTGCCCGCCTGTGAAATGTCCTGTGACTCAGAAGAATAAAGACTAGATGACAATGTTATCCTTGCACAGATCCTTATTGTCCAGATGTTCATTTCTCAGCCCCCTACTTCCACCCACCCACTTCTGTCTTCCTGCAGCCCTCCATCTTTCTGCCCCCAGCGCGAGTACCTGAGTCTGAGTCTGTGGAGCGGCTCTGCTCGTGGAAGCAGTGCGTCAGGTCAAGACAACGCTGTGAAAGCACGTCTAGCTCTATTGTGATATCAGCAGGACTTCTGGAAGGCCATTCTGATGGGAACTGATACAGCAGCAGGTCAAGAACATACAATAACAACATAATAGAGATCTTAGTCAGACATCATATTTTATTTGACCAAAACAAAAGAAAGGGAGAGTAAATGATGACAGAATTGTACGTTTATCCCGCAAAGCTTAATTTTCAATGCCTTCAAATTAAATATGACGTCTACCCCGATGAGGTCTTTTGAACAAATAGCAAGTGGAATAGAGTGGTGGAGGGATGATGTATTTTTGTAGACCAAAACCCTGAAAAGAGGTTCCATCGTCCAGAAGTCAATGGGTTTTTTTGAACGTGTTTTTGGTTAAATGCATGAAATAAGGTCTGTGGTGTGGTCAGGATATTTGGTCACGAAGCACCACTCTATAATGTGCAGTTTCTTCCTATATCAGGATTAAAACCACATCAACAGGAGAAATGATTAGATGGATGCATTGATCATGTCTGATCAAATGCAACAGGTTAGAAGAGACAGGATTGATCTGAAGGATACAGTTGCCCGCAGTCTCTCCATGAACTGAGTTCTCTCTGGCACTGGCTTTGATTGCTGGGTTAACACTTTTTTCCACAATCTGAAAGAACACGTACACTTTAAGAACACATTATTTTCCCCCCTCACAATAATAATTGTGATTTAATATTTTGCATATATCCCTTATCATTTGATTTAATAGCATGCAGAATGCTATTTCATGCATTCTGACTTGTTTACACTGTTAAAGAGTTGGATTCTCATGCTAAACATGGCCAAAGTTTCAAAAAACGAGTTGGACGTATGACTGAGTGTTTCTGTGCCAAAAACACTGCTTCAGGATTCAAACAAGTTTTGTAGAATTTTATTCACATATAGCCCTGTATGATGTCATAAAGGGCGGAATTCCTTATATGGGCAGTTCTTCCGGATGAGCGCGTGCAAAATCAACCACATCGCGAGCAAGAGCACGTCCATCAACGAGCTTTGTTCGGGTTACGGACGCCGTCAGCAGCGCCGTCATTTCGTTTTTTAGACCACGAATTCAACAATCGTGCGTTTCTGGTTGTGAGGGAAAGATAACCTTGTTCAGCTTCCCAAATAAATGTAAAATAAATAAGGAAATGAAGTGCATATAATGTAAACAACACGACTGTATAGAGAATCGAAAGTTATCCAGCGATAATGTGATGTATTGTGTGTGTGTGCACGCTTATGACTCTTTAGCTCCGCCCACTGCACACCTGCACGAGCTCGGGTGCTTTTAGAAAGAATCTGTACAGTGTATCTGTCTTTTATTAATCTGATAAAACTAAAGACTCTTCAGAGATATGAAGGATGCAGTACTACTCTATAGGTACTCAAGATTAACTTGAGACTGTGTGGCAGAAACTGTGTGTTACGTACCGTTTAAAGAAATATTCTGGGTTTACTTCCAAGTAAAGCTCTATCAACATCTTTTTTAAGGAAAAATCGTGGTTAAAGTAATGCATGTGGAGCAGCAATGAGTTTACATGAAGCACTTATATGAAGTATTCTTTAATGTGCGTTACTTATAACTTAGTTATAATGATGCATCCTAAATTATCATTTTGCACTACAACTAATGTTCTAGGCAGTTATTAGTCACTGACGTCATTTATGTGTTTAGATGTTTCTCTGTGTAAAAGTTAACTTCTCTTTGTGTCTATTGTGAGAAATGTACACTGGTTTACATCATAAATAAACAGTTAAAATCTTTGATATGATGCTCGTTAACATACATGCTTAAGTCTTGTTGCTTTAATTTATAAGATTATTTTAGTTTACTGCGTTGCTCTGTTTACTTCCAATGTACTGTGACATGATTTTAAAGTATGAGTCATTCTAATCTATATTATGCCGCAAATACTGCAATGTAATGAACCAAAAATATTCCGTTGATTTAAAAGACAATATTAGACTGACCGGATCTGTTTTGTTCTTTGTGCTCGCCAGACTGGTAACAAAGGAGATGATATCCTAGCAACAAAGAAAAGCCATAAAAGCAAAATTTGATGGACAAAATTATTTCATATATAATACATATATACAATACCATTCAAAAGTTTGGGGTCAGTAGAATTTCAATGTTTTTGAAAGAAGTCTCTTCTGCTCACCAAGGCTGCATTTAGTTGATAAAAATAATAAATAGTAAAAACAGTAATATTGTTAAACATTAACATTTAAAATTTTTTATCGTAATATATTTTAAAGTGTAATTTGTTTCTGTGATCAGAGCTGAATTTTCAGCATCATTACTCCAGTCTTCACTGTCACATGATCCTTCAGAAATCATTCTGATATGAGGATTTGATGCACACAAAACATTTCTGATTATTATCAATGTTGAAAACAAATGTGCTGCTTCATTTTTTTTTTGTGGAAACCATGATGCATTTCAGGATTCATTGATGAATAGAACGGTCAAAAGAACAGAATTTATTACAATAGAAATCTTTTGTAACATTATAAATGTCTTTTCAGTCACTTTTGATCAATTTAATGCATGGATAAAAGTATTATTATTTTTTTTCATACTGACCTCAAACTTTTTTGAAAGTTGTATGTATTTTAAAGATTCATTTCATATTTGGATGCAATAAAGATTAATATCTAATCATATACATACCATTGTGCATCGGACTGCATATTTCCTGTTGTGAATTTCCCATCTTTACCAGACACTTCTTGGCAGGAGACTGATGGGGAATTATCTTTAGCATTTGTGGCTTTGACACACATCTTCTGCTGGGGTGCTGTGGAAGAGGTCTTCACTGGAGCGCTCTTTGGGACCGATGGCCTTCCTTTGAACACTGGATGAGCAGTCGGTCCTTTCCCGACCAGAACTGCCCCATGGGTCACGTTCCCTCCAGCTGCTCGTCTGTGATGATTGGTTTTTTTGCATGTCTCTGAGGGGGGCAAATATTTCACAGGTTTTCTTGTATCTTCTTCTTTAACTGTACAATTAATGAGTGGTTTATTTTTGCTCTCATTGGGGTGTTTTTTTGGGTTGCTGTCAGAGTGAAGTTCTTTATGAGCCTCAGATGTGCTGCGGATTTTCAGTGCTTTTTTTAAAACCTGCTCCAGCAATTCAATTTCTTGTTTTTCTTCAGCTGGAATATCTGTTTTAGAAAGCAGAGACAAATATATACTGTGTAATATATAACATGGGATTATATGGCAAATAAAGATAAATGTGACCCTGGACCACAAAACCAGTCATAAGCGTCGATTTCTTGAATAAATAAGCTTAACATTGATGTGTGGTTTATTAGGATAGGACAATATTTGGCCGAGAAAATCTGGAATCTAAGGGTGCAAAAAAACCTAAATATATAAAAAAAAAAAAAAAAAAAAAAAAGCCTTTAAAGTTGAAATCAAGTTTAAAAATGAAATCATTCGCAATGCATATTACTACTAATAATACTTTTTGATTTATTTACTGTAGGAAAGTTACTAAATATGTTCATGGAACATGATCTTTACTTAATATCCTAATGATTTTTGGCATAAAAGAAAAATGGATAATTTTGACCCATACAATGTATTGTTGGCTATTGCCACAAATATAGCCATGCGACTTATGACTGCTTTTGTGCTCCAGGGTCACAAACAGATAAATGATTTTCCTCTAACCATCTTTAGTACGGATGGCTGCGGCAGTTTCCACCTCACTGGCTTCTGTCACGCGTGTTCTCCTGCACAAATATGATATGATCCGACTAAATGTAACCCTCTTTTTCAAGACAAGTATGCCACAAAACAAAAAAAAACCCACTTAAAGGGATAGTTCATCCTAAAATGAAAATTCTGTCATCATTTACTCACCCTCAAGTTGTTCCAAACCTGTATGAATTTATTGCTGCTGCTGAAGACATTTTGAAGAAAATGGTTAGCCAAACAGTTGAAAGACCCCATGGACCTCCATAGTATGGAGGAAAAAAATGCAATGGAAGTCAATGGGGACCTGAGACTGTCTGGTTAATGACATACTTAAAAAAATCACCTTTTGTGTTAAACAGAAGAAAGAAATTCCTACAGGTTTGGAACAACTTGAGGGTGAGTAAACGATGACAGAATGTTTTATTTTTGGGTGAACTATCCCTTTAAATATCTTACATTGAGCGCAGTATCTCCTTGCACTGCCTGATGTTTTCAGTAAGTCTTGATTCTTCAGCTTTGCACATCTTGACAGCTTCTTCAACAGCTTGAAGAGACATGCTCAATATCTGAGAAAATACACAAACTGTACTGTAAGCCTGTAGTAACTGTACTGTGTATAAGTGACAAATAACATAGGTGTGACAATTTTAGGTTAACATGAATATGAATGCAAGTTCTAAATGTTATATAGTTATACGTTTACACAAGTAGAAATATTACAGATGACACGAAGTTCACCAAAACATTAAGCTCAGTCATCAAACAGCCATTTATAATGCACAATGTATGAATATTCAAGACTCTTATCATGGAGTCATTCAGGTTACCCGCCCGGAAGAGCACGTTGGTATCCAAAAACACAGCTTTCACTTTCCTTTATCCATCCTTTATGCACCTTCAGCTCGTTGAGTGTTTAAACGAATCGTATGTAACTCAAAATGTCAAAATAAAGTCAGACGAACACGGAAAATTCTGCGTGAAAACTTCCGAGCTCAGCTCGACTTATCACAAACTCCAGCTCGTCTCGTCTCAAATATCGCGAGACTGACACGGAGCGTCGTTGCTGTGGCAACAACTGCGCAACAGTTGTTGAGGAAAAACCGAGAAATTAATTTTTCCACCATGGAGAATCAGAGAGAGTTTGGGAGAGCTGTTCCAGTGCAGATCACGGTTCTCTCTGGAAATCATTTGGTAAGTCACTAAAATCATGTTACAATCACTTAAATAAAATCCTCTATTTACTCCCGTCTCGTGCAAAACCGTGGAAACCATAACCGGGGCTAGTTGTCACATGAGGAACGGCTATATCTCACTGTACTGTAACTTAGTGTAAATTCTTGTTCTCTCTTGCTATATGGTTTAAACACTTAGTTCTGTCTTAAATTAGAGAAGAAACTAACTTTCAAAAATAAACCTACCCTGAGAATTATTCACTGCAGTGAACAGTGTGACTCCCATACCACTGTTGCTACAATAAAACGGTGGCACTAAATATAATAATAAAACAAACATGGCATTAGCCACCACTGACTTGACAAAAACAAACAAACAAATAAATAAACAAACAAAATAACAGCGAGATTCTGAAACTATATTCAAAACTAAAAACTATATTCTGAAACTAAACTAGATGCACTATATTAATGAGATTCCATATTATTATGATTTTGCAGTATTACGTAATTTGGCAATATGATAAAATCTTTGATTTGCTGTTTGCTGTATTATTATTGACACTTTTGTGATTATTTCAGAGAGGCAGTAGGACTGATTCGTGTCTTAGTTTTGTTCGGGTGGAGTTCAATGGATCTATGTTGGGAGACTCACAAAAACTGGACATTGCTGTGGACAAAGATGTGGTTTACAACTTCACCTGTAGTTTTGAATGCTCAGAAGTAGCACATACACTGGATGATGTGGCACATAAACCTGTCATACGTGAGTATTGAACATTCACAACGATTTGTTTGTTGTTTTTGTTGTTTTAGCTTTTTTTGATGAGGTGCTGAATGCTGATCATGATTCTCGAAGCCCCCACACTGCAACAAAACGATTACCTACTCAATCTTTTTGTCTTGTTTTCCAATACAAAAATCAAGATCCATTTACTTGAGAAGCAAAATAAATAAAATTAAATAAAAATTAAGTGAGCTTATGCTTAAAACAAGAAAAAAATATGTGTGCTATGGGTGTCAGAAAAGCTTCATTTAAATATAAAACGATTATTTTAGACAGATATTTTTCTTATTTTAAGCATAAACTTAGCTACTTAATTTTGATACTGTTTTTGTAGATGTAAGAACATTTAGATATTTGTAATGGAAAAGAGACAAAACTTTAAGTACATTAAGTAAGAAAATAATACAGTGCAGTTCAAATCTAGCTAGAAAAATGTATATAATTCCATCTATCCATCCATCCATATAGCCCATACCACAATCTTTAAGGCCAGGTCACACTGCACGACAGACGCCGACAAACAGGCATTTTATCAGGTTTTGTCGGATCAGTGTGTTATCCCTGTCGGCAGTGTTGGGAAAAGTTACTTTTAAAAGTAATGCATTACAATATTGTGTTACTCCCTAAAAAAGTAACTAATTGCATTACTAACTTAGTTTTTTATGGAAAGTAATGCATTACATTTAACATTTAACATATGTACATTTAACTTTTCCGGCCTCTTATTGCTACCAGTCCCAACTTTTTTGGAATGTGTAGCTCTCATGAAATCAAAATGAGCCAATATTTGGCATGACATTTCAAAATGTCTCACTTTCAACATTTGATATGTTATCTATATTCTGTTTTGAATAAAATATAAGTTTATGAGATTTGTAAATTATTGCATTCATTTTTTATTCACAATTTGTACAGTGTCCCAACTTTTTTGGAATCGGGTTTGTAAATAAAGGTGACTTGACTTGACATAACTTGCATCACTTATAATGTGTTACCCCCAACACTGGCTGTCGGCGTTGTTCGGCTCTCGTTTTTGCAGATTGTTAAAACGGTGTTTATTGAGTCTTGGAATGTCTGGGAAGTGACGTACTGTAACCTGGTGACTGTCGACGTTGGTTGGCATCTCTCAGTGCAGTGTGTATTGACTAAATTTAAGACTAAAGTTCATAAGATAAATTGGTCATGATTAAATGTAAGCAGAAATGCATGTGTGCCCTCAGTAACGGTGCTCGAGATCTTACCAAAAGAGAAAAAACAAAAAGAGGAGAAAACTGCTGTACTGGGACAAGCCGTTGTGGACCTACTGCCACTGCTGCGAGGTTAAACCATTTAATTTTATTCAAACTTGGCACATTTTATGGATTCTCATATTCTTGAGATTTGAAGGGGTGCTATTTTTATTCTAGGTCAGTGTAGCTTCTCATCCACTGTGCTACTTCATGCAGTGCCCGGATCACCGGCAGATGCTGCTATACATGAGGATGGCGTAAAAGTAAAATGACTTTCATAACAACAATTTTACATTACAAATTTAGTATGTTTGTAAATATAGTTTTATACTTTGTGTGTGTTTCCATGCACAGTCCACACTAGATGTGACGGTGAGCGTTCCGGAGCCGTTGCTCTCTGATGCCCAGCGCTCTGGCTCCAATGTGCTGATGGTCACCGTTGAGACGGTGTATTCTGTTCCTGAGGTCTGGAATCCTGCCTCCACTCCTCCATCCAGCTACATAGCTGCCCTGCAGATGCCTGTCTCAGCCACAGTAAGACAAGTGTTTGTGTTTATTTGGCATTTCAAATGAGTCATCAGTAGTTGATTCTTCAGATCACAAGAAGCAAGACACTTTAAGGGTTAGTTCACCCAAAAATGACATTTCTGTCATTAATTACTCACCCTCATGTCGTTCCAAACCCATAAGACCTTTGTTCATCTTCAGAACACAAATTATGATATTTTTGATGAAATCCGAGAGTTTTCTGACCTCTCCATAGACAGCAATGTAATTAACACTTTCAAGGTCCAGAAAGGTAGGAAAGACATCGTTAAAATACACTCACCTAAAGGATTATTAGGAACACCATACTAATACTGTGTTTGACCCCCTTTCACCTTCAGAACTGCCTTAATTCTACGTGGCATTGATTCAACAAGGTGCTGAAAGCATTCTTTAGAAATGTTGGCCCATATTGATAGGATAGCATCTTGAAGTTGATGGAGATTTGTGGGATGCACATCCAGGGCACAAAGCTCCCGTTCCACCACATCCCAAAGATGCTCTATTGGGTTGAGATCTGGTGACTGTGGGGGCCATTTTAGTACAGTGAACTCATTGTCATGTTCAAGAAACCAATTTGAAATGATTTGAGCTTTGTGACATGGTGCATTATCCTGCTGGAAGTAGCCATCAGAGAATGGGTACATGGTGGTCATAAAGGGATGGACATGGTCAGAAACAATGCTCAGGTAGGCCGTGGCATTTAAACGATGCCCAATTGGCACTAAGGGGCCTAAAGTGTGCCAAGAAAACATCCCCCACACCATTACACCAGCAGCCTGCACAGTGGTAACAAGGCATGATGGATCCATGTTCTCATTCTGTTTAGGCCAAATTCTGACTCTACCATTTGAATGTCTCAACAGAAATCGAGACTCATCAGACCAGGCAACATTTTTCAACTGTCTTCAACTGTCTAATTTTGGTGAGCTCGTGCAAATTGTAGCCTCTTTTTCCTATTTGTAGTGGAGATGAGTGGTACCCGGTGGGGTCTTCTGCTGTTGTAGCCCATCCGCCTCAAGGTTGTGCGTGTTGTGGCTTCACAATTGCTTTGCTGCATACCTCGGTTGTAACGAGTGGTTATTTCAGTCAAAGTTGCTCTTCTATCAGCTTGAATCCGTCGGCCCATTCTCCTCTGACCTCTAGCATCAACAAAGGATTTTTCGCCCACAGGACTGCCGTGATACTGGATGTTTTCCCTTTTCACACCATTCTTTGTAAACCCTAGAAATGGTTGTGCATGAAAATCCCAGTAACTGAGCAGATTGTGAAATACTCAGACCGGCCCGTCTAGCACCAACAACCATGCCACGCTCAAAATGGCTTAAATCACCTTTCTTTCCCATTCTGACATTCAGTTTGGAGTTCAGGAGATTGTCTTGACCAGGACCACACCCCTAAATGCATTGAAGCAACTGCCATGTGATTGGTTGATTAGATAATTGCATTAATGAGAAACTGAACAGGTGTTCCTAATAATCCTTTAGGTGAGTGTAGTCCATGTGACTCCAGTGGTTTAACCTTAATGTTATGAAGAGACGAGAATACATTTTGTGCACAAAAAACTAACAAAGATAACGACTTTATTCAACAATTTCTTTACGTCTGTGTCAGTCTCCTATGCAGTTTACGTTGGCCAGCTCCTGCGTCAGCATCACACTACACGACGTACTAAATACGAATTGTATTTACTACGTCAACAGCTTAGGAGTCTGACACAGACGTGAAGAAATTGTTAAATAAAGTCGTTATTTTGTTTCTTTATTGGGCACAAAAAGTATTCTCAAATCACTTCTTAATTTTCTTAATGTTCAGCAGAAGAAAGAAATTCATACATGTTTGGAACAACTTGAAGGTGCGTAAATGATGACAGAATTTTAATTTTAGGGTGGACTGTCCCTTTAAGTCACTGGTATTCCTTACTTAGGGACCTTGGTGGTGAAAACATACCAAAGACAAAAAGCATAATTTTTTTTTAAATTTTATGAATGTACTATATTTTGTTTCAATAATATTTATTATTTCTTTTTTGTATTTTAAAGGGTTTTTGTAGTACTAGACAATATTCACCTCCAAATTATGCAAATTTATTTTTATTTAAAAATAATTCAAATGTTAGAAAAAATATTTAATATTATTCTCAGTTAATACAGTGTTTAACTTCTGTTTATATAGAAAGTGCCACAAAAGCCACCAAGTTTCATGCCATTCTGATGAAGTAAAAAAAAGAGGGAACATTTCCTAACATGACAGAAGACTGCCAGAGGGTTAAATATATGCTATATAATTTTATGTTTAAATAAATAATTCACCTAGTCTGACATTATTTATTTATTGCTTTTCAGAAAGAGCAAGTGCTTTTGTTCTCCAATGGCGTCTTAAAAATGGGTGGTGAGCGGGAGCCAGTGCCAAGACCCAGAAAATGGCCCTTGGGGCCGCTTCTCGCACCAGGGGCCGAGTTCATTCAGGGCCTTTATATTGAATCAGAACCCACAGACATGGATCACGGAGACTACACCGACATAGAGGTGATCTGAGCCACAGTGATGAATGTGAAAGTAATATACACTATGTCACCACATTGATTTTTGCGTGGGTTGCAGGACCAGGATTTCAGAGCAAATGTGGAGAGTGATGAGAAAAGGGTGAGCTGGGATACGGCACGTCGTTGCTTTATTGATGCAGGAGGTGTAGCCTGGTGAGTAAACACCTCTTTTAATCAATGCACTCGACTTGTCATTATTTGTCACATTCTACAATGATGGCTTCCACTTTTTTTAGTCTGTCCCGCAGGATTGCAGAATGTAGACTGTGGCCTGTTGAGATCATGAAAGCCAGTCAGACGGTACCAACCAAAGGTGGGAGAACAGCCAGAGACAAGCTGGTGAGAAATGTCCTGAACTTTAACATATCTCAAGATGGCACTCAAAACCCAAAATAAGACAACAATAACTTATTGATATAAACACAATACAATTTTGCTTGTGTGTGCTGTAGGGGGAGGATGAGACACAGATCTCATTTCATGGAGTGGTTTACATGGATCTGGTGCCGTTGTTGTACCCTGGAGTACGGCGTATACACGGGGTGTACAGAATCTACCCATTTTATGAGTCTGATCTACTGAGTAAGGCGAGTGAATACAAGTCATATGCACACTGCATCAAATCAAGATCAGAAATGATACACCACTGAATTAAACTGCAACACTTTCAGATCAGTATTTTTCAGTTTTCCAGCAAAACAAAAAGAAGACTAGGGTTGCGTCTCAATTAGCTCCCTAGCTCCCTATGTCGTGAATTAGTATATGTACAGGAATTCGGGCACTGGTAAGGACAGTAAAGGACCATGGCTCACTACACAAACCTCATTGTACCACACCACTACTGGTATTTATGAAAGACAGCAGAACTGATATTTTTCTGAATTTTTTTTTAATGTCATTTAAAGGGCATTATGATAAATACTTTCATTGTTACATATACATGAAACATTTTAACCGTGAATTAATTATAAATATTAGCTAGATTATGTTCAGAACCTGTCTAGCGATGTATGTTTATGCTAAAATATAATACATTTTTTTCAAAACATATCGCATGTCATGAGCATAGATGCTGTGTAACACAAGAATGAACCTCATTGGTTCTTGCTGAAGCTCAAACGTGCTGCGTAACACGAGAATGAACCTCATTGGTTCTTGCTGAAGCTCAAACGTGCTGCGTAACACGAGAATGAACCTCATTGGTTCTTGCTGAAGCTCAAACGTGCTGCGTAACACGAGAATGAACCTCATTGGTTCTTGCTGAAGCTCAAACGTGCTGCTTAATACGAGAATGAACCTTATTGGTTCTTGCTGAAGCCCAAACGTGCTGCGTAACACGAGAATGAACCTCATTGGTTCTTGCTGAAGCTCAAACGTGCTGCGTAACACGAGAATGAACCTCATTGGTTCTTGCTGAAGCTCAAACGTGCTGCGTAACACGAGAATGAACCTCATTGGTTCTTGCTGAAGCTCAAACGTGCTGCTTAATACGAGAATGAACCTTATTGGTTCTTGCTGAAGCCCAAACGTGCTGCTTAACACATGAGAATAAATCTCATTGGCTCTGTTTTTATGAGCATGCCGCACTGAAGACTTAGAAGTAAAAGCCCTCAGCTAGGATTGGATAAGATTTGCATATTTAATGAGCTTCAGCTCCCTCGTCAGTATATGTGGGAATTGTTTTGAAAGCGTGTGGAAAAACGCTCACAAGGCTCGCAAAATGTCTTTATCAAATAAACACAATGATTTATCTTACGTTTTGGTAGCCCGTCTGAAAAAAACACATAGCCCCGGGACGTTGGGCTTTACGAGCCTTGGCCCATACATGTCCGAGCCTGATCACACAATGACAATATGTTCAGTTATACACATACACATAATCAATACGATCTGTAACAGTGCAATATTATCACATATAAAAATGTGTTTTACTCACATAGTAATTGTGTTGCACCATTCCTGTCAGATCCAATATTGAAGGCACAGAATTGTGTTTTAATCTCAATATGTCTGCAAATCCAGTCTCGACCTGTATCTTGTTTACAAACATTTCTGCGGTGAAATGAAGCGAACAAATGTGCAATGTCTTACACACGTGAGCTGGAACTGGCATGTTTATTGCTTTGTAGCGTGATCTATTTGGCTCCATGAGTCGGTGGGCAGGCTTGAGGCGGTGTTTCACCACACTCTGACGTCACAGGTTGGCATATTCTGAGATTGAGTGTTTGCTGGGCCTGGTGTCAATAAAAGCTTTTCTTTTACTAACAAGGACGTTTTCAGCTCTGAAACTTATAGGATATTCTTATATTACCATGACCTTTTATATATCAAAAGCTCAAAAGACTGTACCACCTGCACCACCTGCGCCAGCTGAGGAAATTCAGGGCTTCACCAGCTATCCTGAAAACTTTCTATTTAGGGGCGATAGAAAGTGTTTTAACTCAGTGCATCACAGCGTGGTATGGGAACAGCACCAGTCATGACCGCAAAGCCCTGCAAAGAGTAGTGCGCTTATCCGAGCGTATCTCAGGGTCAGCTCTCCCGTCTCTGCAGGACGTCTACACCAAACGCTGCAAAGGTAGAGCTACCAAGATCATCAAGGACTCTAATCACCCTGCAAACCCTCATTTCACGCTGCTACCATCTGGTAAGCGCTTCCGAAGCCTGATGGCCAAAACTGAGAGACTCAGGAGGAGCTTCTTCCCCCAGGCCATCAGACTTCTGAACTCCGTCACTTAACATCACGTGACTTCACTTCAGGATAAACATCGATACACTGACATTGCACTGCACTTTCTGTTCTCGTTGTTACTGTGTAACAACCTGTCATAAACCTGTTTGCACATTATACTCTTTATACTTTTGTTAACCACATATTTATAAGTCTACAGTTTACTCACTGCACAGTTTATTTCACTTATTTTATTCCACTTTATCCTTATTTGTTACCTTTTTTTTCTCTTGACTTGATTATTTATAATTCTACAGATATAGACATATTATATATATATATATAGATAGTATTTTTTTTTATATCCTATTTCTATTATAATTTCTTCCTTGTGTTTTTAACTGTGAATTTGCACTGTCCATGGAGCGGACCTGTTTACATTTCACTGCCGGTTGTATATTCTGTATATAACTGTGTATGTGACAAATAAAACTCTTGAATCTCTTGAATCAAGGGAAAGTTGATTTCTCAATTCATGACCCCTTTAATAAAAGCCTAAATTTAATCTGTTCATTATATAAAGCAATCGTGTCTCTTCAGAAAATTTGACTAAATCACTCAATTCATATGGATTAGTTTTCTGATCTCTTTATGAACTTTTTGAAGCGTCAAAGTGGTAGTTGCGTAGCTGTCAATGGAGAGACAGAACTCTCTCAGATTTCATTAAAATGATCTTCATTTGTGTTCCAAAAATGAACAAAAGTCTTACATGTTTGGAATGAGTAATTAATGACAGAATTTTTGGTGAACTCAACTATCTCAGTTCAGGGATGGTGCTTAACAAAAAATGTGTGATGCTCTGTCCATATCAGTAGATGCCATTATAAAGTCCAAGACCACTTTTGAATCAGCCAGCGAAACATAAAAAGATACTAAGTGCATCACTTTTATTTTTCAGAAAACATTTAAGTGTACATATTATCTTAAAGGTGCAGTGTGAGAATTTTAGCGGCATCTAGTGGTGAGGTTGTGAATTGCAATCACAAAACGCTCACCTCTCACTTTCGAAGCACATCGAGAAGCTACGGGGGCTGACACAGGACAAAATTGTTGTCGACCGAGAGAGCAGAGAGTAGCTAGCGCTCTGTAGAGAAGTTTGTCCATTTAGGGCTACTGTAGGAACATGGCGGTGCAAAATGGTGATTCCACTGTAAGTGGACCCACGGTGTATGTAGATAGAAATGGCTCATTCTAAGGTAATAAAAACATAACGGTTCATTATGGAAGGTCTTTATACACCACTGAAAACAGTTATGTATATTATATTGCATTTCTGTCAATAGATCCCCATAAATTCTACACACTGCACCTTTAAGATTGATTTTTTTTCTTTGACAGTGAATCTTGTTTTATGTGCTGTTCAGACTCAGAGGACCTACAGCATTCTGAAGGAGCTCAGCAGAGCACCGCCGCCAATGGGCCGAACTCGAGCCAATTCCTCTGTTGACTCTGTAAGGGCGTTTCTGAATAAAACCTTTGAAAACCAAAGAGGAAACAAAGATGTTTCCAAAAAGGTATGACGAAACAGATCTTATATCTCAATAGCTTCTCCTTCTGTACATGTTTGGAATTTCACTGCCTCAAAAGTCTGCTCAGATACCAAAAAAATCTCAAACAAAAGTCAGAGATTTCAATATGAGCTCAAATGTTTCTCATCAAATTCTCCATAATGAAATGACCTAAGCTGCTATCTATTCATTTATAGCTCTCTGGTTGACAACAATCTGAGTTTATTTTGATTTCTCCCAAGAAACTGTAGGAAAAACATCTGAGACAAAGATGATACTAACTTAGAACATAACATTAAGTCACTTATGAGCTATGAAAAGCAACTTCAGAGCAGTAGCTACAATGTTCCTCTAAGTCACAGCTGCTTTGAAATGTCAAGCACACAAAGCATACGTTTTACCCAAATGAGACGTCATAGAGTTCATGGGATAAGATCATTTGGAACAGATGCCATCTCTTCCCCTTTCCGCACGGCATTGGGGCTCGGTTTTGAAATCCCCCCTAATTAAATCCGGATCTGTGGCCGAGGCACGCTTCCCAAACCAATTAGCTGTAATAGCAGCAGATTGCCGGCCTTGTCGCAGTGCGGTGAATCATCTCCTTTGCTCATCTGCCCCTCTCTGACGCCCCGTGGCTCTGCAACAGACGGAGAGAGGCGAGGAACACACCGCCGCTCCACCAACCGAGCATCTGACGCCGCAGCTGCCCGCTAGACAAATAACAGCCGCTGAATCAACACACAAACACACACCTTTTATCATATTCTCCCATGGTTGAGTTTGTATTGAGATCTCTGACTTTGAGATATCTTGAATCTGAGCATGGTTTGAGACACTGAGATTTCTGTAGTTTTTTTCTAATGAGAAAGTAGACTTGAGAATCCCCAAAAATCTCCATTTACTCTCCATTTTAGGGGCCGTTTTCAACGTAAAACTTTTTATGCGTTTTGGCTGTTCATTTACATGGCTATAAAATTTTGGGGGCCTGAAAACTTGTTGAAAACAGGTTTCAAAGTACACGTTTTTGAAAGCAGTTATCGCCTGATGGTGATATCATGTGTATGAGTACAAAGTGACAGCATCATCTACTGGCCTGGCATGAATAATACAGCGTTTTAGTCGTTTTCACAGATCCGTGTGTGCAAGGATTTTGACAATGTTGTCATCTGTACGCAGAAAAATTAAAAGGAAAAACTTTTACATTGTGTAAAAGTTTGGGGTTGTTAAGATTTTTTTAAAGTCTCTTCTGCTCTCCAAGGTTGCATTTATTTGATCAAAAACTACAGTAAAAAAATATTTAATCTTATTTACTCCTAATTTATTCCTATGATGGCAATGCTAAATTTTCAGCATCATTCCTCCAGTCTTCAGTGTCACATGATCCTTCAGAAATCATTCTCATATGATGATTTGATGCTCAAGAAACATTTCTGATTATTATCAGTGTTGAAAACAGTTGTGCTGCTTCATGTTTTTGTGGTTACCATAATACATTTTTGTTCAGGATTCTTTGATAAATAGAAAAAAAACTGCATTTATTTTAAAAAAGAACTCTTTCGTAACTATGGTCCCTATCATACACTCGGTGCAATGCAGTGTTTTTTTGCCAGCTTCAGCCCGACGCAGTTATCATTTTCACATCCAGTGCCACGTTGTTTGAATAGCAAATGCACTCGCACCCATTTGTTCGCCCATGGGCGTGCTGGTCTGAAAACAAGGTGTGTTCAGGCTCATTGTTGCTGCGTTGCTATTTTGAGGAACTGAAAACCATTGACCAACAAAAACCTGGTCTAAAGTCAATAGCACAGTATTTTTTGTGTTATTTAAAGAGCGTTTTAGTAATATGCGCCTATAGGCGGGTGAACAATGCGCATACACAGTGTACACATGTACTTATTACACACACAGGGACTAGCAGCAGCACACAAACATTTTTAAATATTAAAAATAAAAGGATTCCTCTCTGGAGAAGTGTTCGGTCTTTCCGCTTGCAAATTCCGCCATGTAAATAGTGGAATTAATTTCATTAAAAAACTCAATAAAAAATACCGACCCCAAACTTTTGAACAGTTGAGTACATCACATTGCACAAGTGAAATATTTTCTGAATGTTGCCTCATGTTTATTTTAATACACACAAAACATTTAAAGTAAGTTAAACAGTAAGTAATGGGACTACATAGAAAAGACTAATGATGTCCTCTTTCTATAGCCAGATTCCCAGGGTAAAGCTGCTCAGTCTGACAGTGTGACTGGACTGGAGCCACAGGTGAACACAGAGGGACAGGTCAGTTCATCTGTCAAGTATGCATCAAAATGAAGCAGTCAAATATGAAAATCAGTCTTGGTAAGGTGTGATATTCACTTTGGTTATTGTCTCAGATGTATGACGATTCAAGATCATACATTATTATTGAAATTGCTATGGAAAAGCCGCTGGTTCCAAAGAGACCACCGGAGGAATTGGCCAGACGGTAATGGGAAAGAGTTTCTTTCAAATTTAAATCATTGTTTTGCCCTCAAAATATGTCTAGAGAGTGCTTCAGATTAACTCATTCTGTCTGATACAGTGTGATGGAGTTGGTTCCTCCCAGACCTCTTCTGCCTCGACGGCCAGCGGGAGCAGAAAGAGTAAAAACATTTGTTCTTTTTTTTTCTCACTAGTTCTGTCATATATTTTCCTCTCACAGTCAGATTTATGGGGAATCATTTATCAGTAACAGTTTACACTATCATGGCAAAAAGAGAATGCCTTAAACTTGCTATGAAATGTCTGGGTCATATTTCACATCCATGTAAATAAATGTAAAAAAATTATAATTTTTCACTGTAACAATTATTTTCATGACAATTAAGCACTTTGTCCCCTGCATTCAAATGTATGTGTTGCATTATTAAACAAAACCTTTGCAGTCGCGCTGCTGTTCTGAATATGTACGAATGAATCAGCGTTTTTGAACGAATCGTGTGAGTGATTCAATGATTCGTTCATTCAGACAGTTACTTTTTAGGTGTATTCGACTTGAGTGACATCAAAGTAAAGCGAGAGCAATTAGAGAGCAATTCAGCTCATTTATTGTCACCTACTGTTGTAACGATGCAACATGCAGAAAATACAAATTACACACAGACTGAGCTTTTGGCTGTGAAATATGATCCCAAATCAGAGTCACCCAAATAGCTAAATAATATGAATAATAATAAATATTATCAGGCAGTACAGGAATACCAGTCTCAGATAGCAAGTGTGGCCGCTCAAGTGTTGGATCAGTACCAGCAGCTGTTTGGGACCGCGTTTGTGCCTGGTGGGAAACCTCTGGACCCCGTCCTGCAGGAACAGCGCAAAACCCAGCTGCTCGGAGAGCTCAACTGCTCTGGGAAATACTTTGCCTTCAAGGAACAGATGAAGGTGAACTTTAATCATGTTAAATGTGTCATTTTTTAATTTATTCCATTTAATGCTATTCAGGGTTTCTTGCAACAAAAACAGTCATAATTTAGTGTTTCTTAACCCTTTCCCCTCTCTTTCCTTTAGATTTAACCTAAATTCAGTGTTATTTTAATATTTATATAGTATTATATTGTAGTATTTATATATATATATATATATATATATATATATATATATATATATATATATATATATATATATATATATATATATATATATATATATAATAGCTTTTATTTTTATATTTTTGGTTATATTTAAAAGTTCGTTTTTTATCTAATATTTATATTTGATTTTAATTATATAATTATATAAATCGTATATTTCAATTAATGAAAACAATTTAAATTTAGTTTACGATAATAACACTGTCTGCTTTTGACTTCTACATGCAAACAATTGTATTTTCATTTTTTAAATAAATTTAATCTTGTTATGTGCTTTTGTAATGTTTATTCATTTTGTAATATTTCTATTTAGCTTTAATTTATTTTTACTTCAACTTAAATGTATTTTATTTCACTTAGCTGCCAAGGCAACATTTCTAATTTCCAGTTTTTCTAATAAAATTTTTTCATCTAATATTTATATTTTAATTTACTTCAATTAACGAAAATAGCTTTTAATAGTTTGTTTAAATGAACAATAGCAACACATGGGTGTTTTGGACATCTACATGTAAACAGCCCATGTAATGATTCATACTGTTGTTTATCAATGCAGAGTAATTAGCATATGTTAATGAGCTCCTGGTGTTTGCTGTATGTGGCAGTACTCTGTGGTCCGGATCGTAAGAGAGAAGATGTTGAGGACAGAGGCTTTCTCAGACCCTGAACAGCTCCAGGCGTTCCTCGGTCAGCTCTACGTGTTCCTGGTGGATGAGATGCATGCTGCTCTCAATAAGGTGAGGCCTCAAAAAAAATTATTGGTGTTATTTGTTAAGGGAAGCATCCCTCATGCTGAGGGTTACTGATCTGAACAAACCTTTAACCATTAGTATTAAGTATTTGTGCTTTAGGGTCTGTATTATCAGTTGTGTTTCTGTTTCGTCTGTGTTTTTCATGCACTCCATTGAACCAGAACCTGTCAGTGGACTCTCAGGACAAACATCATGAGCCTCTGTTGAGCTGTGCTCAACTCAAACACTTCGCCAAAGAGGCCCAACTCAACAAGGACTACCAGTTGGCGGCACAGTACTATCAGGAGGTATAGCATTACATACACTGTCCGATTTCTGTGCGATTTCAGCAAGGTTACCAACTCACACTGCACGAGTAGATCGCATGCGATGTAAAGCCAAAGCTCACAATTTATGTGCTCACACTGTGCGGTCCGATCGTCGAGTGCAGCTTGTCTGCTCGCACCGAAATGTGAAATATGCGCGATAAACCCCCGTGCCGGATCAGCATGTTGAAATAGATTTATCTCTCATTGTCTCTCAGAGAATATGCGCTGAAAGCTCATCAGATTTTACTTTCACTTTCTGTATAGTAGCTAAATAAATGACTCAGAAATGAGATTTGAGACTTGACCAGCATAACTCTAGCGCAAAGTTTGCTTTTGTGATATCCACTGACTCGCATTCATGGTTTAAAATGGAAAAAATTCCAATATTGCGACGTGACATTTTCCTTTATCACCAATTTCAAAAACGATTTCCCTGTGATAATAAAATTACGTAAATATTAAATAAATGAGTAAATAAAGTGAAAGTGAAAATTTAAATAAGTAAATTAATGATGTAATGAATTAATGAATGAATTGATGAAGTAAAACAGAGGTGGCTTGGAAGACCTGGGTAATATGGTTTATTTACAAGGTGAACTGGAGGTAAGCAACAGTTTGCTAAATTGCAGCTAGTTTGATAGCTAAAGAACTTAAAGATCGCCCTCCTTTCGTCTTCTTTCTTGCTGCATTAATGATAAAATGGTTTAACGTCTGTTTTCGTGTAGGCGCAGTGAGAGAATAAACACTGAGTTTAGGGCAATCGGTTTCGTGGCTCTGCTTCAAGTGTGCGATACCCTCACGAGGGGCAAACAAAATTTCGGACATGCCAGAAATTCATCCGACCATCCGATTGCTGATCGGGAAAGGTTTATCGCTTCTCGTTTCCCCCTGTACACTGCACGACAAACGACGCACAACAAAGCTGAAAATCAGCCCGACTTAAAAAAGAGTCGCACGAGTCAGAATTCGGCTCAAAATCGGACGAAAATCACAGGGTATGCCCAGCCTTATAAAGGCGCAATTGTATATTATAAAGTCATATCTCACAATTCTGACTTTATAACATGCAACTGTGACTTCACAGTATATCACGCGGTTTTGACTTTATAACATGCAACTGCGACTTCACGGTATATCACGCGGTTTTGACTTTATAACATGCAACTGCGACTTCACGGTATATCACGCGGTTCTGACTTTATAACATGCAACTGCGACTTCACGGTATATCACGCGGTTCTGACTTTATAACACGCAACTGCGACTTCACAGTATATCACGCGGTTCTGACTTTATAACACGCAACTGCGACTTCACAGTATATCACGCGGTTCTGACTTTATAACACGCAACTGCGACTTCACAGTATATCACGCGGTTCTGACTTTATAACACGCAACTGCGACTTCACAGTATATCACGCGGTTCTGACTTTATAACACGCAACTGCGACTTCACAGTATATCACGCGGTTCTGACTTTATAACGCAACTGCGACTTCACAGTATACCACGCGGTTCTGACTTTATAACACGCAACTGCGCGACTTCACAGTATACCACGCGGTTCTGACTTTATAACACGCAACTGCGACTTCACAGTATACCACGCGGTTCTGACTTTATAACACGCAACTGCGACTTCACAGTATACCACGCGGTTCTGACTTTATAACACGCAACTGCGACTTCACAGTATACCACGCGGTTCTGACTTTATAACACGCAACTGCGACTTCACAGTATACCACGCGGTTCTGACTTTATAACACGCAACTGCGATTTCACAGTATACCACGCGGTTCTGACTTTATAACACGCAACTGCGACTTCACAGTATACCACGCGGTTCTGACTTTATAACACGCAACTGCGACTTTCACAGTATACCACGCGGTTCTGACTTTATAACACGCAACTGCGACTTCACAGTATACCACGCGGTTCTGACTTTATAACACGCAACTCGCGACTTCACAGTATACCACGCGGTTCTGACTTTATAACACGCAACTGCGACTTCACAGTATACCACGCGGTTCTGACTTTATAACACGCAACTGCGACTTCACAGTATACCACGCGGTTCTGACTTTATAACACGCAACTGCGACTTCACAGTATATCACGCGGTTCTGACTTTATAACACGCAACTGCGACTTCACAGTATATCACGCGGTTCTGACTTTATAACACGCAACTGCGACTTCACAGTATATCACGCGGTTCTGACTTTATAACACGCAACTGCGACTTCACAGTATATCACGCGGTTCTGACTTTATAACACGCAACTGCGACTTCACAGTATATCACGCGGTTCTGACTTTATAACACGCAACTGCGACTTTCACAGTATATCACGCGGTTCTGACTTTATAACACGCAACTGCGACTTCACAGTATATCACGCGGTTCTGACTTTATAACACGCAACTGCGACTTCACAGTATATCACGCGGTTCTGACTTTATAACACGCAACTGCGACTTCACAGTATATCACGCGGTTCTGACTTTATAACACGCAACTGCGACTTCACAGTATATCACGCGGTTCTGACTTTATAACACGCAACTGCGACTTCACAGTATATCACGCGGTTCTGACTTTATAACACGCAACTGCGACTTCACAGTATATCACGCGGTTCTGACTTTATAACACGCAACTGCGACTTCACAGTATACCACGCGGTTCTGACTTTATAACACGCAACTGCGACTTCACAGTATACCACGCGGTTCTGACTTTATAACACGCAACTGCGACTTCACAGTATACCACGCGGTTCTGACTTTATAACACGCAACTGCGACTTCACAGTATACCACGCGGTTCTGACTTTATAACACGCAACTGCGACTTCACAGTATACCACGCGGTTCTGACTTTATAACACGCAACTGCGACTTTCACAGTATACCACGCGGTTCTGACTTTATAACACGCAACTGCGACTTTCACAGTATACCACGCGGTTCTGACTTTATAACACGCAACTGCGACTTCACAGTATACCACGCGGTTCTGACTTTATAACACGCAACTGCGACTTCACAGTATACCACGCGGTTCTGACTTTATAACACGCAACTGCGACTTCACAGTATACCACGCGGTTCTGACTTTATAACACGCAACTGCGACTTCACAGTATACCACGCGGTTCTGACTTTATAACACGCAACTGCGACTTCACAGTATATCACGCGGTTCTGACTTTATAACACGCAACTGCGACTTCACAGTATATCACGCGGTTCTGACTTTATAACACGCAACTGCGACTTCACAGTATATCACGCAGTTCTAACTTTATAACATGCAATTATAAACCCTCAATTCTGAGAAAAAAAAGTCAGAATTGTGAGTTATAAAGTCAGTTTTCCTCAGAATTGGACTTTATAACTCACAATTGCAAGTTTATATCATGCAGTTCTGAGAAAGAATTGCAAATTAAAAGTCGCAATTATCTTTTAAAATGTTTTATTCTGTGGCGGACACAAGCTTCCATATTTTACAGTAGTTTATACTACAGTGTAAAACAGTATTACTTTAGTTTCATTGAGATTCTATTATTGTCAGGTTTATGTTCTGTTTCCATGGACTTTTGACACCATTTTCAACTACAAACTTTTTATGCGCTTTAGCCTTTCGTTTACATGATAACAGCATTTTGGGGGCCTGAAAACGCGAACTTTTGAAAACGGGTTTCAAAGTGCAAGTTTTTGAAAACAATACCGTTATCATCTCTGTGTAAACTACAAAAACGCAAATTTGTGAAAACGTAAAACGTGTGTATTACGTGTTCAGTCTATAGGCATGTAGTGTTTCTTTACAAAGTGACATCGCCAACTACTGGCCTGGCATGAATAATACAGCGTTTGTAGTCATTTTCGTGGATCCGTGAACTTGTTGTGACAATGTTGTCGTCTGTAAAAAGCAAAGGAAAAACTTTTGTGTTTTAGTGTTGCATTGTTTCCCTGTGTTTGGTTTCTGTTTCCTTTGTTCCCATTGTTTCCCCTTATCTGTCTCCTGCGTTAGTGATTATGTCCCTGTTTGTTTCCATGGTTACCTATGATTTGCACCTGTGTGTAGATTTTATTAATATTTTGAATTCTAGTTTTTATTTTTTTATTTTCTAGTTTCATTTTAATCTTAGTTAAAGGTTTAGTAATTTTGTTGTATGCTTTTGACAATTGTATTACTTTTTTAGTTTTTTTTCAGTTTTAGTTATTTAGTTAAACTAAGTTAAACTAAATAAAAATAAGAAATGTTGCCTGTTTTATTTTGTTTCATTTTATTTTAAGTAACAAAGATGCTTTTTTTGTTTAGTTTTGTTTAGTTTTGTTTTTTATGGTTTTGGTTTTATTGTCAGTTAATAATAACCCTGGTATAAAGCATATTATGTTTCATACTAAGCGTACTAAGAAGAACATGTCTGGGTCATATTTCACCCACAAATCAAAAGAAAATAAAGAGCATTATTGAGAATTCAAAAGCATGAAAGCTCTGGATGTGTTAGTGTAATAAGAATTGGGGTGGTAATAATAATGCAGTCATACTAAAAATCTTACAGCTTTCAAAAAAATCAAATGTGCATTGGAAGCATTTACAGTATGTATGAACGCATTGCAAATCTGAAATCTGAGCGCACAATACACAATAAAATTATAAACCATTATTACATTAAATACTGTATACTGAACGCTGCTTTTTACACAACATAATGATTTATACCAAACCAACAACCTGTCCGGGTCATATTTCACCCACAAATAAAAAAATAAAAAATAAAATAAAATATAAAATATGTTATGTATGCTTTTCTGTATGTTCACTGTCATGTTATTTGTTATTGCATTGTAAAGCGACCTTAAGTTTGCAGAAAGGAGCTATGTAAAGTAATACACAATATTGTTATTTTTTTGTACTGTCTGTACAAAGAACGAGATTAACCATTGGGAATAATGAGAAGTACATAAAAACCCTGCAAAGTGAAACCCCTGGATGTTAGTGTAATGCAAGAAAAAGATCAATTTGGCATTTCAAGCATGAATGCACCATATTTTATGAAAAATGTAGCATATAATTATGGTATCTCATGCACAATGAATTCCTTCTAATGACAGTGTGCTATTTCAAACACAGCTTTAGCTATCATTTGGGATATGACAGTATCATTGGATGTGACTCATGTCTCTCTGAATTTCCCTCTGTAGTGTTTGATTCGAGACCGCAGTGACCCGTCCCACTGGTTTGATTATGGAGTGTTCCACATGCTGACCGCTGACCACCTGAAGGCAGAGGAGTGCTTTCAACAGGCCTTATCCATTGAGCAAACACACATACCCAGGTTAGCAGACAA
Organism: Paracanthobrama guichenoti; assembly: GCA_018749465.1. Lineage (NCBI taxonomy): Eukaryota > Metazoa > Chordata > Actinopteri > Cypriniformes > Gobionidae > Paracanthobrama > Paracanthobrama guichenoti. The sequence continues at coordinate 20,406,465 of CM031945.1, read as the reverse complement.
GAAATGACTCACGGTGTGTCCGAAATCGCTTGCTGTCTGAGTAGGTACTACATTTGAATTTGAGCTTACTTTGTGACCGTTAAAAAGTATGTTCTATATAGTATGAATGTAATCCGAACGTACTACGTTTGCCATGTTGTCATTATCATGTGACCAGCCAGCGTCAGTTGCGTCGCTTCACCTCCATTCATAAATATTCTCCTGTGGCCTCATGGGATAGTAAAGTGTTCATCGAATGCACACTTCGCTGGAAGTAGTAGATCATCCGGGGACTTTTCGCCTACTTTTTTTCTAATATTATGTGTTCGTACATACTACTTTGTTGGCGTACTGTTTTTCACATTCGTTTTTATACGCAGACTCAGACTAAGTTTGTAAATGTGTGCTTTAACGTTTTCTGTCTTCTTTCTCTGGTGTTTGCCGCAGTTTGCTCATGTGCGGTGTTCTGTCTGAAATAAACGGACGCTATGAGGATGCAGAGACCTTCTTTGAAAGGGCGACTTGTGTGGAGCCGAAGAATGCAGTCGCCTGGACTTTATTTGGTGAGAGCAGAATTAAACAGTGCATATACTACTGTTCAAAGGTTTGGGGTTAGTAGGAATTCTTTTAAGAAACTTGTGCTTTATTGAGCAAGGATGCATTCAATTGATCAAAAGTGACACTAAAGACATCTATGTTGTTATGAAATATTTAAAAAAAATTCTGTTCTTATGAACTTTCTAGAATTCTAGAAAAGAATCCTGACAAAATATGTATTGCAGTTTCCACAAAAAAATGAAGCAGCACAGCTATTTTTGAACACTGATAATCATCAGAAATGTTTCTTGAGCATCAACTCATCATGTGTGACCCTGGACCACAAAACCAGTCATAAGGGTCACATTTATTTTTCAAAATGTGAAAATCTGAGGGTGCAAAAAAATCTAAATATTGAGAAATTCGCCTTTAAAGTTGTCCAAATGAAGTCCTTAGCAACGCACATTACTAATAATAATACATTTTTATATATATATATTTACGGTAGGAAATTTACAAAATATCTTCATGGAACATGATCTTTAATTAATATCCTAATGATTTTTGACATGAAAGAAAAATATAATTTTGACCCATGCAATGTATTGTTGGCTATTGTTAAGGATCATGTGACACTGAAGATGATGCTGAAATAATGATGCTGAAAATTCAGCTTTGTGCATTTTGCAACATTATATAGTTAGTGTGCAAAATAATTTTGCCTTAATGTGTGTCAAATTGTTGTCAGGTGTGTTCTGCCAGACTCAGGAGAAGTTCATCCAGGCAGAAATGGCTTTTCGGGAGGCCAATAAGCATTTCATTTCAGAAAATGACCAGACATCTAGACCAAAAATAACCTCTGAGACCTCAGAGACTCACGAGAAGGACCAGAAAGATGAAACAAATGAGACTGGAAAAACAGAAAAGACAGGTGACCACCTCATTTCTGTCTGCTCTGTAACAAATGCCCTTTCATTTATAGCTTATGTGGGATCATTTGCTTTAAAGGTGGCAATACTGATGAAGGTGCTGTACGTGAAGAAGACATCCCACAGAACAGCCAGGAGAGTAAACAGGAAGTACAACACCAAATTTCCCCCAGCAGTGTCCAAACCACTATCTTCATGGAGACAGTGTGGTTTCTCCTGCAGAGCAATGCATTACAGGTCAGTGGATGGCCACGTCAGTAGATCCTATGCACAGTCTCAAATTACTCACTTTTACATTAAAGGAGCCTTTTTTTAACACCCAAAGTCCATTTACAATAGCCGCTTTTCCACTGTCGGGCTGAACGGCTCTCATTGCGTAACTGTTCCGTTCCGTGCCGATCCAGGCCAGCTGGTACAGTTCTGGTTTCATTTCCCACTGTGGGGCTGATAACGGCCGCCTTTTTTGGAATGTAATACAAAAGCATCAGTCGTTGCCATGGTAACACAATGTTTACTGACAATATGAGATGTAAATAATGACCGCATTATGGAAGATGATCAGATATTTATTTTAATTGTATTATTAATTTTTGTTTACGTTGCTCAGATAGAGCACTTAGCCAGCTACAGAGAAACTGGTAGCCAGGCAACAGATAAGTGACCTATCCTGATTGGCGATGTCACTTCATGGTTTCTTTACGGTTAGACAACCGTGCCGAGAATTGTTTGTAATCGTGCCGTACCGTACCAAGATGAGCTTTGACTTTCGTACAGAAAACAGCAAGAATCAAGCACATTTAAATGTGTATGTTAATAGCTAACGCTGGATTGTGTCCTTGTGTCATCCAGATGGCCCAGCGGACTCTGGCTCTAGAGCTTGTGTCTCCAAACAGAGGAACCATCAGCTCGTATCATCTCGCTCTGGCCCAGCTTCAGCTGCAGAGAGGAGAACACGACAGCACTGAGGCCAGCCTCAAGGAGGCGCTGACCAACAACATCCAGGTCTGCAGAATTACATTCCCTGAGAAATGTAGCTTTCTGAAACTTTTAATCAATTGAACCAATTGCTTCACAAAACCATTCACTGTTTCGAAGCGCTGGAAACACCACACATTGGTGACGCCTGCTGGTCAAAATGGTGTAAATGCAACAGAAACGCAGCCCAAACATGCATACAAACACCTTCAGCAAACCAATTTTCAAATGTTTTATTGAAAGTGTAATCTATTAAATGCAATTAACAAATCATCTAATACCACTAAATATGAAGTGTCTGTATAATATGTGTTATTTTTATTAAATTGTAGGGCTTTTTATGGAGAGCTTGTTTTATGGTTAAACAGGACAATTAAGAGAATATTAACTAAAACTCTTCATCTTATTATACAAATGTGTCATTAAAAATGTTTACTTTAAAAAAAAATGTATAGATATATAGACACTAGCATTCAAAGAGATTACTTTTTTTTTTAAACATTTCGAAACTGTCAACATGATGCCTCGTTTTTTGAAACCATGTGACTTTGGCAGTTTAGGTGCGTTCATGCCATGTCTAATAACCGTAATTACAAGATTTCAACTTATAAAAACTTGTAAAAAGCATTCATGTCCTCATAAAGCTCATAATTACAATTTGTAAACTGGGAATTTTCTAAGAGCTCCTAATTGTACCATCTGACCGCTGCAGATTCATTTAGGCGTAGATAGTGTTGCCATCTCGAAATTACGGTAATTCCAACATGGTGTGAAAACAGCATTTGATACACACTCCAAATCACTGGGTCGAAACCATAGACTGTATAAAAATATGGACGTAGTGTCCGTGACATCACCCGTAGGTTTCTGAAGAGCATTTTTGAAGTCAAAAGTGTGCAGGGCCGGCCGTCGCCATCTTGCCAGCAAAAATGTTCTTCAGAAACCTACAGGTGATGTTACGGACACTACGTCCATATTTTTATACAGTCTAGGTTTCAATCCAGTGATTTGGAGTGTGTATCAACTGGAAATGTGCACAGAGGCAGGATGTGGGTGGAGCTGAGGTGACTGGTTGCTGAAACCACGCCTGCCTAGCTCGGCCATAGTGGCAATCCACCTGTCACTCAAGTGGCCACGCCCTTAATTATGCAGAACTTTAAGGCTTAAGGGGTAACTCAACCCCAGTTCAGAGCCTCTTTGAAAAATAGTGGTTAAGTGGGCAGAGACAGAGGGGATGAACCGAGGGTGGGGCTGAGCGTCAATACTCGCAATTCCAACTCCTGACTCGCTACAGTGGTTTTGACGGAACAAGATGTTTTTATACCAGGAGCTGAGCCTATGCGAAGGGCGTGGTGAGCTCTTGCCAGGGCCGTGGGTAGTGAGCCATTGAACGAGCCAAAATACGTCACGATGACCAACAACGTCCAATAGGAAAATTCAACTGCAGTATCCACCGTTCAACCTTAAGAGGGCAGCACTCAGACGTTTTTACACCATATTTTGTAGAATTAAAACACTTTTTACCCAAATGTCAAAACATTTACTCAAATCAATGAACAGCACTAATAAAGCCCCAGTCTTGCAGATCATTAACTAAAAAAAGTTGTTTTAGGGTTTAGTTACCCTTTAATATAATTTAAATGGATGAGTTATAAAAAAAACATTTTTTATAACCCTCACAGTTGTCATGAAGAGGAAAATTAGCTATAGACAACCACTTTTTGTACCAGGCTGTAAACATGTTTTTGTTTTGTTTTTTCTGCTGTAAAGTTGGGCATTTTAACATGGAGGAGATACAGTTTTGACTCCCTTCTGGAGCCTGTCTCTAGCAGCCAGTCAAGGAATTGCAGTTTAAGTCACTTCTGTGTTGGCTTCAAGAGAGACCATGGGAGGTTGCCGCTTGGTCAAATGATTCGCAAAGGATTCAAATCTTCACAAAGTGTATTTTCAAAGCACCCATCACTAGGTACTGATGGAATGGTTTGTCTGAGTTACACTTGGGATTCATCACTTTTTCTTGGTATTTGATCCTGGCAGAACCCAGACGTATGGGCGCTTTTGGGTCACTTGCATCACGTGAGGGGTGATTACACTCAGGCTCAGAGCTGTTATGAACGGACACTGGATTCTGTGCTGGATGCTTCAGACACACACTCCGTATACCTCCGTCTGGGCTCCATCTATCTGCAGGAAGGAGAAGTGAGTTCAGATTAATTATTTAATCTTGTTAAATTTTACTTTTTATACAGCAGTTATAATATGGGCTTCATTCCCTCTGTAGTATGAAAAAGCCAAAGCTGTATTCCTGCGAGTCTGCAAACGCTCTCCGTCATGCCTTACTTGGCTCAGGCTGGGAATTGCCTGCTATAGAGTGAGTATAAACCCATAAGGCATTGTGAAAATCTGGATGGCTCTGTCTGTAGAATGCTAGTATAAGCAGAGGAGCTTTGCTGGAGCGTGATTGGATTTTGACATTATCCAATCACAGATCATGTCACTGTAAAATTGTTTAAATCAACATGAAGTCAAAATTGGTCACTTTCTTAATACATATTCCTATGAAGCCCCTAAAGAAACATGGTGGTAGAAAAAATGTGAGATGGGAGGAAAAAATATATTTCAAAACTCCATCACCTTGTCCCCATCACCATGACATTTTTCAATTGTAGTCTTTTAAAAAGGCATCTGAAATGATAAACTAAGTGCAATATAGTGTTGTCAAAATATTGATTTTTCGATACATATAGATACTGAAATATCTGAAAAGCTTCCAATACAAATTTTCCTCAGAATAGATACATGATACCAGCAGTATATCAGTTGACACACAAACCCACCTCCCCTCACTTACTCACTCATTCATTTCATTTGCTCCAGATGAATATTGTTGCTGTTACAGGGCTCGAATTTTAGTATAATTTTACCCATTCCCGCAAACTTTGTGCTCACACCCAAAGTTTGCGCAATATGTGCTGCAATATAAAGCTGCCTCTCAGTACTAAACTGATTTCTTTTTCGCTGCTTATTGTGCTTAAACAGTCAAATACACACAAAATAATGTCAAATGTCTTGGCAAGTATTCACGTAAACACAGTCAGTTCTGTTTTAAGTGAACGTAAACAGTTGAGAAAGAAAATGCATGTGTAATAGTATAATGGATCCGTGCGTCAGGTCTTAAAGTGACAAGTTATGAAATAATATTAAAAATATACACAGATCAGGCATAACATTATGAACACTGACAGGTGAAGTGAATAACACTGATTATCTCTTCATCACAGCACCTGTTAGTGGGTGGGATATATTAGGCAGCAAGTGAACATTTTGTCCTCAAAGTTAGCAGCAGGAAAAATGGGCTAGCGTAAGGATTTGAGTGAGTTTGACAAGGGCCAAATTGTGATGGCTAGACAACTGGGTCAGAGCACCTCCAAAACTGCAGCTCTTGTGGGGCGACAGGATCATGGGCTGCCAAGGCTCATTGATGCACGTGGGGAGTGAAGGCTGGCCCGTGTGGTCCAATCAAACAGACGAGCTACTGTAGCTCAAATTGCTCAAGAAGTTAATGCTGGTTCTGATAGAAAGGTGTCAGAATACACAGTGCATCGCAGTTTGCAGACCAGTCAGGATGCCCACGCTGACCCCTGTCCACCGCCGAAAGCACCAACAGTGGGCACGTGAGCATCAGAACTGGACCACTGAGCAATGGAAGAAGGTGGCCTGGCCTGATGAATCACATTTTATTTTACATCACATGGATGGTCGGGTGCGTGTGCATCGCTTACCTGGGGAACACATGGCACCAGGATGCACTACGGGAAGAAGACAAGCCGGCGGAGGCAGTGTGATGCTTTGGCCAATGTTCTGCTGGGAAACCTTGGGTCCTGCCATCCATGTAGATGTTACTTTGCAACAATGCTTAGGTAGGTGGTACGTGTCAGACCATGTACACCCTTTCATGGAAACGGTATTCCCTGGTGGCTGTGGCTCTTTCAGCAGGATAATGTGCCCTGCCACAAAGCAAAAATGGTTCAGGAATGGTTTGAGGAGCACAACAACGAGTTTGAGGTGTTGACTTGGACTCCAAATTCCCCAGATCTCAATCCAATCGAGCATCTCTGGGATGTGCTGAGCAAACAAGTCCAATCCATGGCGGCCCCACCTCGCAACTTACAGAACTTACAGGATCTGCTGCTAACATCTTGGTGCCAGAGACCACATCACACCTTCAGGGGTCTAGTGGAGTCCATGCCTCGATGGGTCAGGGCTGTTTTGGCAGCAAAAGGGGATCAACACATTATTAGGTCATAATGTTATGCCTGATCGGTGTATATATGGCAGTTTTTCCCCATTATCGATGTCAAAATTGCGACCAGTGAAAATGCTTGGGAAAAAACAGTAACCCCTGTGATCTTAAAAATAGTTTTTTGTTGAGTATCATATTTGATACATCAGGCTTTTTTTGGCTCATATAATATGATATAGTGAGAATATGGAGCTCAAACTCCTTGATTTTACTCAGAGGCCCAAACTGAGCAAAAATATGCATTTTGGCACAATGTTGATATTTATATGGCCAAAAAGTAAGATGAAATTTAATATTTAATATAAATCAATGAGATCTTTATAATAGTATAGCAGATACATCAAATGCATATAAATATCAGTTGTCCCTTTTATCTTCCAATAATATATCTTAAGATGATACTTTAAAGGGGTGGTAAAACACATTCTTTCGAAGACTTGATTGTGTTTGTGGGGTGCACTATAACATGTGTTCATGCTTCGTTTTTAAAAAATTGCATTATTTTTCATATATTTTACCTTTATTCTACACTGCTCTGTCCCTCCTTGTAAAAACGGTCTGATGGTTTCCGGGTTCTATGAAGCCGGTCCCTCAAAAATACGCAATGGGCTCAGATTGGTTAGCTGGCCCAGTGTGCTGTGATTCGCTAACCGCCTATTGCATGTTTTTCGGAAACATCACGCCCCTTACCTTTACCGGTAGTCTGTGCTTTGGTAGTATTAGAAACAATGTTGATTCTAGCGATTATAGGCAAATATCTGTCGCAAGAACTATTAACCCAAAACGAACACTAAACATTGGCTTTACTATAGTAGCCAAATCAAACACAGAACCATGTTTAGCATGCCTGTAGATAAACAATACATAAAAGCTCTAATCAAAGAATAATTTACACTAATTCCAAGTTCGCTGTTGAGATTTTAAAAAGTAACGTTAGGTGTTTGTCGGATAACGTTAAGTATGAATGAGCATTTAACAAACTGGTTTGCAGAGCCAAACAGCGTTGTCATTTGTTTACTTCCTTGCTACAACGTATAATTAACAATACGAACTATTACAGGAAAACACATCGACGAAAAATAAATCATACTTACAGGTTGTGGCCCGTAAACAGCTTCTGTTTTTAAAGCTGGAACTGCTCCATCTTTCAGGACAAGCCGTTGTGCGAATCCTGCATTGAACTCGCGAAGACTGTGGAAGCTTTCCTCCGTAAAATGTGCAGCACAGAGAGTAAGATTTGGGTAATAATTATGAGGGACTGAGTTAAAAAAATACATTTTAACTATTGATCGCTAACTCCCCCGGCCCTAGGAAGGCTGAACAAAGTAGACCTGCAATCCGGATGAAAATACAGTGTTTCTTCTGCATTACGGCAACAACACTCCAACCTACTAACTATACCACAACAACTCTTCTCCACAGCAAAAATAAAATGGCCTCGCTCCTCTTATTTAATATTCTCGAGGAGGGGTTTATGTAAATATTGGGGTTGGTGATGTCAGCAACCCTGGAGGAATGTCTGTAGTTCCTACCGGCCGTTTGCTGTAGTCCTTAGAAATGTATTTCTTTAAAAGCAAATAACTCCCTTTGCTTTAAACTTTGGACGTTGTAACTTTGCAGATGTTGTTTATGCTCAGACAGCAACATTACACACTAGCTAAAGTTAGAACAGTGAAATCGTGTTTTACCACCCCTTTAAATGTTTAGTTTTATGATCAAAGTATACAGTATCAGTCAGACGGCAGAAGGCATGTAGTAGACTGCGTTTTGCTGTATCCTCAGCTGCAGGAGCTGAGTGAGGCTGAAGAGGCGCTGACTGAAGCCAACGCACTGAATAACAGGAATCCAGAGGTGTGGGCTTACCTGTCTCTAGTCTGTTTACAGGTGAGTGACTGCTTTCTTTCATTCATTCATTCCCTCATGCACTTCTTACAGTGAAATTACATGTACTATTGTTTAACAGACACGATAGCTCTGTTCAAAAACCTACTGCCTATCATCCTAGAGAGCAAAGCAGCTCATTAGATTTTACAATCAGATGCATATCATCATGCATTTTTTGACTTTAGTTGCTTTGTCCTTCCAGACCGGCCGAAAACTAGAGGCAGAGCAGGCATATAAATATGCCATAAAGGTTTGTATTGTCTAATGTTAATGTGTTTGTGAATATCAAAGTCTGTGCTATCGAAATACATTTAATTTTTGCCCTCTTTTATGTTTGGTTTCCCAGATGAATTTACAAACAGAGTCACTTCTACAGGAGATGCACGACCTGCAGTCACGTGTTGGGTTCGGAAACCCTTCCTTCTGATGTGCCCTAGCCACAGAAATGAAATTTTAAATAATAAAAAAGTTATTTACTTCTAAAAAAAATGCTGTGTTGTTTCAACGCATGATTGGGTCAAATATGGACAAACTCAACCGTTGGGTTAAAAAAAAAATATTTAAAAAATGTAAACCAATGGCTGGATTTGTCCATATTTTACTGAAACAGGTTGAAACAACCCAGCATTTTTTTTAGAGTAAAATGCTAAAGGTGTAAATTATAATAAAATATGATTTAACAACCTACTGTAGTCTTTCTCGTGGATTGGGTGGTCTTGGTGGTCTTATTTGCTACACAAACACGCACACACATACCTAGAAATGAATGGGGGGCATATAATAGGTTGTTGTTGTTTTTTTCAAATAAAAATCAATCAGTGACTATGTAGACCACACACAGATATGAAGTGGTTAGATTTGAACACATTTAAAGTCCCAGTGAACCGGAAGTAGCAAGTGAGTTTTCTTCAGTGCTGTGACGTGGAATATTGAATAGAGGGCAGGGTTTGACTTCAGCGCTCCTCCTCTCCATCTCTCGCTCATAGCAGACTGACGGTTGGAGGGGAGTGGTTACGTATTTTCAAACCTAAACCGACAAACTGACATCATCTGAGAAGGAACGCCGTTTCTAGACCGGAAGTTACTTTTCAGATTTTGATTAAAGATTACCCCCGAGGGAAGGATTTGTAACTCATTCCCGAGGAAGAACATTGCAGCCGGAGCTACTTCTCTCTGTTTATGTCTATGGCGAGTCACGCAGGGACTGTGCTCATCCGCAGCGGCTCCTACCAGACCGGTCTGAAATAGTCCCAATATAAACACTTATTATAAGTGTACCATAATGATTCAGGGTAAGACAAAAACACGCTTTGGAAAATGGATTCATGTTGTACATTATTATCAATTAGTGCAAAGCATCATGGGGGGTAGGAATAAGGTACAACATACTTTTTAGCGCTCATGAAGTAATTACTTATTCAAAATAAGAACCCACTCGATTTCGGATGTTGCTATCAGTAAATGATTGTTAGGCTGCATTAACTAGGTCAGCCGGAACCGGGAACACTTCCCATAACACCTGATGTACTCGTTACATCATAAGAAGAATGGCATCTACACTAATGTTAGTCTCTCTGTTTATCCAGAGGTTTACTGCAGTCAGCCGGATCCGGGCCGGATCCAGACCAGATGGTGGACCAGCGCCTGGACATGACCAACAAATCCCTGAAATGTCTGCAGAGAGCGTGTCAATTAAACTCCCCCTGTAAATGCTGCATAGACACAACATCCTTATTAAACCCGTCTCCGGGGTGACGACTCCAATCTTTTGAATAATCTTATGAATATCTATTTACCTAATATGACTTAAGGCCTGCAATGTTGCCAGAATTATAATCATACACTGTTTGTTCGTCGGCCAGAGGAGAACTGGCACCCCGACTGAGCCTGGTTTCTCCCAAGGTTTTTTTCTCCATTCTGACCCTGAAGGAGTTTTGGTTCCTTGCCACCGTTGCCTCTGGCTTTTGGCTTGCTCAGTTGGGGACACCTAAATTTAATCTATATTACTGATCTGCCCACATTGACACTATATGATACTTGAAATTAGCCGGATAACATCACCGTTTCACCAGAACGGCTGTACAAATTCTGTTGCATTATTTTCCTGTTAACAATGTGAAGCTGCTTTGAAACAACTGGACTTGTTAAAAGCGCTATATAAATAAAGGTGACTTGACTTGGCTAATGTGTATTGCGCAGTATGCATTTAATGGGCGCTGCGCCTTTAAGCGTAAGCTCTGAGCGACACGTGGTTCACGCTGCAGCTTCCTGTTTTCAGTTCATAACGGAGAGCTCGAACGGCGCAGACAAAAAAAGGCACGAGCATCCGACTAATGATCAGTCATCAATCTGTTATCATTCATACAGTCTAGTCAGACCACTCGATACTAGTACTATCTGATCTAAAGCAGAGTTTGCTGAAGCGCTGATTGTAAGTACTGGCTTCTGTCCAGGGCGCATACTTGCCTTGTGCTGTATGGGGACAGTGAGTGCTAGTGTCGCTTTGATATGTCATACGTCAGCACTTTAGTGAAAACTGCCTGATTTGACATAATGACACTAGATTGTTTTGATCCATTTTGGAGCTGCTTGCAGGTTTCAAACGGACGCTGATCACAGGACAGTGAGATTTGATTGTATTTTGACTAGCAAACGCCAGAATGCTCATGACTGCTCTTTTGTTCTGTGTTTTCTTTTACCCTGCAAACAAACAAACAAACGCAAATGCTCTTGAAACAGCCTCAGTGTGTGCTGATGAATAGAGGCTCAGTGTCAGTGTGTGTGTCCTCAGGAACAATCACCTGACTGGATGCTGAACTATTGTCATCTGTAACAATCGACTGTAGGGACACTGACAGGAGAAGCTCGAGCTCAGGAGGTTGAGTTTGAGGTAAGAGGGTTCCTTCATCACTGCTGTGTGTGTGTGTGTGTGTGTGTGTGTGTGTGTGTGTGTACACATCATGATGTCTTTTTGACAGAGACGAGGACTTTTAATTAGTGCTGAGCTGCATATATCACACTTTGATTTAAAAAATAAAAAAGGCGGAAACGTGAGATGTTTGTGATACTAGATTAGAAAATCATTGTTGTGTTGAACTGAAATGTGCCTTGATAAATGTATTGATGGGTAGCTGTGTTCATTTGCTGTTATTGATTTAATATTAAGAGACGGATGGATAGACAGACAGACAGACATGGATGGATGGATAGACAGACAGACAGACAAAGAGATAGTTAGACGAACGGACGGACGGATGGATAGACAGACACACAGACAGACAGACATGGATGGATGGATAGACAGACAGACAGACAAAGAGATAGTTAGACGAACGGACGGACGGATGGATAGACAGACACACAGACAGACAGACAGACATGGATGGATGGATAGACAGACAGACAGACAAAGAGAGATAGTTAGACAGACAGACAGACGGAGCGGACGGACGGATGGATGAGACAGACACACAGACAGACAGACAGACATGGATGGATGGATAGACAGACAGACAGACAAAGAGATAGTTAGACGAACGGACGGACGGATGGATAGACAGACACACAGACAGACAGACAGACATGGATGGATGGATAGACAGACAGACAGACAAAGAGATAGTTAGACGAACGGACGGACGGATGGATAGACAGACACACAGACAGACACATGGATGGATGGATAGACAGACAGACAGACAAAGAGATAGTTAGAGCGAGCGGACGGACGGATGGATAGACAGACACACAGACACAGACAGACATGGATGGATGGATAGACAGACAGACAGACAAAGAGATAGTTAGACGAACGGACGGACGGATGGATAGACAGACACACAGACAGACAGACATGGATGGATGGATAGACAGACAGACAGACAAAGAGATAGTTAGACGAACGGACGGACGGATGGATAGACAGACACACAGACAGACAGACATGGATGGATGGATAGACAGACAGACAGACAAAGAGATAGTTAGGACGAGCGGACGGACGGATGGATAGACAGACACACAGACAGACAGACATGGATGGATGGATAGACAGACAGACAGACAAAGAGATAGTTAGACGAACGGACGGACGGATGGATAGACAGACACACAGACAGACAGACATGGATGGATGGATAGACAGACAGACAGACAAAGAGATAGTTAGACGGACGGATAGATAGATAGACAGACAGAGACAGATAGTTGGACGGACGGACGGACGGACGGACAAACAAATAAGATGGCTAGATAAATTAAACAATTTACAAAAGGTACTCTTATCATAAAAACTGTGTGTGTGTAAATCAAAGTGTTGGTGTGTAGATTTAGATTTTGGTGAAAGAAATATTATATCAAATTGATCTATTTGAGCACCAGGAGAGTCAGATGATCAAAAACAGGAATGTCAGGTGTGTGTGCACAGTATGTTGCAAGGAAACGCTCTGGCATGTTCATGTTCATGTTCATGTGTTTGAGCAGTCAGGACAGATTGAACAGAAGACGTGAGGAATGTCTGCTATAAAGACGGAAGATGCTGCCAACGGGAAGAGCACAGCTAATGGAGGAGGAGTTGTGTATGAGGAGGGAGGCGTCACGGTCCTCAGGTACACGTTACACTCCCTATTTACATTATCAGCATTTCCTGTGATCCTGTAACTACATGCTGGAATTATGTTATTAACTAAAACTATTCAAAATAATCTTTGTTGATGAAATAAAGCTGAATAATATTACATGAAAAAACTAATAAAATAGAAATAAAATAAGTTGAAGTTGAAGTACTAAAACTAAAACTGAAAAAATTAACAAACGTCAAATAAAAGATTAAAAGACTAATAGAAATTACAAAAGCACAAAAAAGACTAACTGAAATGAAAAGAAAATGGAAAATATAAAAATAAAAGCTAATTCAAAATACTAATACATACTATATTAGTCAGGGTTATTATTGTTAGCTAAAAATAAAATAAAAACATTACTTGAATTAAAATAAATGTGACCTGAAGTAAAAGAAAATATAAAAACATTAAATGTCTTTTGATTTGAAATACTAAAATAACAAACAAAAACTGAAGTAAAAATTCTATAAAAAGAACTATATAGACCAACAAAAACAAACTATTAAAATGCAAACAGAAAATATGAACAATCTAAATATTAATAAAAATTCTACAAACCTGATTCCAAAAAAGTTGGGACACTGTACAAATTGTGAATAAAAAAGGAATGCAATAATTTACAAATCTCATAACCTTATATTTTATTCACAATAGAATATAGATAACATATCAAATGTTGAAAGTGAGACATTTTGAAATGTCATGTCGAATATTGGCTCATTTTGGATTTCATGAGAGCTACACATTCCAAAAAAGTTGGGACAGGTAGCAATAAGAGGCCGGAAAAGCAATAAGAAGCCAGAAAGAATCTGGAACAATCTCTGTGCGTAAGGGTCAAGGCCGGAAAACCATACTGGATGCCCGTGATCTTCGGGCCCTTAGACGGCACTGCATCACATACAGGAATGCTACTGTAATGGAAATCACAACATGGACTCAGGAATACTTCCAGAAAACATTGTCGGTGAACACAATCCACCTAAAACTCTATAGGTCAAAAAGAAGCCATATCTAAACATGATCCAGAAGCGCAGGCGTTTTCTCTGGGCCAAGGCTCATTTAAAATGGACTGTGGCAAAGTGGAAAACTGTTCTGTGGTCAGACCAATCAAAATTTGAAGTTCTTTTTTGGAAAACTGGGACGCCATGTCACCCGGACTAAAGAGGACAAGGACAACCCAAGTTGTTCTCAGTGCTCAGTTCAGAAGCCTGCATCTCTGATGGGATGGGGTTGCATGAGTGCGTGTGGCATGGGCAGCTTACACATCTGGAAAGGCACCATCAATGTTGAAAGGTATATCCAAGTTCTAGAACAACACATGCTCCCATCCAGACGTCGTCTCTTTCAGGGAAGACCTTGCATTTTCCAACATGACAATGCCAGACCACATACTGCATCAATTACAACATCATGGCTGCGTAGAAGAAGGATCCGGGCACTGAAATGGCCAGCCTGCAGTCCAGATCTTTCACCCATAGAAAACATTTGGCGCATCATAAAGAGGAAGATGCCACAAAGAAGACCTAAGACAGTTGAGCAACTAGAAGCCTGTATTAGACAAGAATGGGACAACATTCCTATTCCTAAACTTGAGCAACTTGTCTCCTCAGTCCCCAGACGTTTGCAGACTGTTATAAAAAGAAGAGGGGATGCCACACAGTGGGAAACATGGCCTTGTCTCAACTTTTTGGAGATGTTGATGCCATGAAAGTTAAAATCAACTTATTTTTCCCTTAAAATGATAAATTTTCTCAGTTTAAACATTTGATATGTCATCTATGTTGTATTCTGAATAAAATATTGAAATCTGAGACTTCCACATCATTGCATTCTGTTTTTATTCACAATTTGTACAGTGTCCCAACTTTTTTGGAATCGGGTTTGTAATAGTATATCAGTGATTACTAAAATAATAGTTTCAGTGCATTATTGTTTATTAACAAACCCTTAATATCCTCTCAACCCTACAGTCCTACAGATCTATCAGAGATGTTGGCCGCAGGAACCAAAGAAGTTCACGAGAAGGCCGAAAACACAGAGTTTGTCAAAGACTTCCTGAGGGGACGCATCCGCAAGGAGCTCTTCAAGGTAAATGATTCAGTCAGATTGACATTTTTCTGTAATTAATCGTGATCAATCGCACCTAACATTCTTAATATATTTTTATATTTTAATAATTGTACATTTAATATCCAAAATAATGTAGAAACAACAGGGACAGTAGCCTATAGTTTAAATGTTTGTTGTAATGGCTTCTTTTTATGATAGAAGGCATTACCGATATCAATACTGCTACGAATGTCTCTATGAAATAGATTAAACATTAATGATAGGCATTCAGCATTACAGTATAATTGAAAGCTATATCAATTTCAACATTTATTAGGCTTTAACAAATACAACAACTTTTAATTTAAGTGAACTTAAAACAATCTTCACACAAACCCGTAATAAATGTCACATTTACCTGCCCTTCAGTATATCAGGGCTCAATTTTTTTTTCTATTGGTCAGGCCAGTTCAGATTTTTACTTGCCTTTTCAAAATGCACAAAAAGTTATTGTTTTCGTTCTTTTTGACCCAAGTAGCCTTGTAAGCGGTGAGTGATTTATCTTTTTATTTTTTTTAATTTTTTATTTTTCCTCTTTTTCTTTTGTTCTTCGATTGACAGACATCACAGCAGCGGGTTTATTAGGCTGCTGTCACTTTAAGACCTGCTGCACACAAAAACGAATAAAACTGACAAAAATAAAAATTCTAAATATAAAAACTACAATTACACTAAAGATTTTAGTCGACTAGTAGTTGCTCATTTAAGCCATTAGTTGACCAATCTCACATTTATATTATTTGAATTACTTAAATGTATACTGAGGAGAATACAAACCCATAATGAGTGTTTAATATATGGTGGTATTCGCTCAAGCGCACACATAAAGCTTGCTGCAAAGCACTGGCACAAGTAGTGATTATGAATGTGTTTGAAAAAATATAAAGGAGACATTAATTATTAATAAACTAGTGTTTTCTGTATCAGTGTTGGCTGTACAGTACAGTGGACACACCTTTACAGAGATTATATTAAGTAATTAGAGAGTATTTCAGTGGCGTGCGGTCCATATAAGCTGCGAATGCTCTGTATATCCAAGCCATTCGTGGACTCACTGATTAGTATTAACACAATAAATGACTATAAATTCCCTTGTTTGAGGTGTAACATAAAGCTTACATGATAAAATGTTAGTAATATGTATGCAGCTCTTTGTCATTTATTTATTTGCCAAATGATTTATTTGTCATTTTCTTATCTTTTCAAATCTGCCACTGCAGATCTAAACTGCTGATAGTTCCAGGCAAGCCGATTCACAGCAGCTTTGGCGCCTAGGCTCTGTTGTTATGTATCGTCATCACTGTCCCGCGTTCTCATTGGTTCGCTGGCATATGGGCGATTTTGTGAGCAGGGAAAGCTGTTTGCAAATCGCTCACCCAAGAGTTAAAATGAGCTGTTACTGTCAGATTTCGAACCAGATTCTATTTGATGCACAATTATAGCTTGGATGCCAGCCGGACTTAGCCCCGCCCACAACATTTGAGGTCGGGAAGTTCGGTCTGGACTTGATCATATCACTTGATCCGTGGCTGCAGTGAAAGGAGACTTGTTGAATTGTCAATTGGGTTTCCTGTGTTAATAATTCTTAAATGATTTAATAATTCATTCTCGCTTCATGAGAGATGCAACGCCCTGTTATACTGCGTTTCTGTATAATATTAATGGTTTCTATATCTGTGGCGTCATGATGATTTTATTAAGAGGTGAATTAATAGGTAGGATACCACTGAAGGCCTAGGTGTGAAATGCATGGCCCGCCACTGGCATTCACCTTTACTATTTCTCTCAACACTTACTGTGAGTTATTGTGAGTACAGTTTCGAATGATGCATGACCAAAAATGACGGAGTAAGTTGTTTCTGCTAACAGGAAAAACTGCAAGTGATCACACAGGCGCCTCCATGCCATGCAGTAAAACGCCGTTATACTTTAGCTTCCTCATTGGCTTTGAGGTCAATGGATGACAGGCAAACAGCTGTTAATGATCAAGTTTTTTTTCTTCTTCTCTGCAACTAAACAACTAATACAATTTTAGTCGATTTAGTCGACCATTTATTCAACTAATAGGGAGCAGCCCTAGCACACAGCAAGATAAATCTGTTTAGTTTGATTTCTCGTTTCTGTTGTCAGCTCGGCCATGTGGCTTTATACTTCACGTACTCTGCCATGGAAGAGGAGATTGAGAGAAATAAAGAGCATCCTCAGTTTGCTCCGCTCTACTTCCCTCATGAGCTCCACCGACGTGACGCTCTGGCTCGAGATCTGGAGTTCTTCTACGGCGAGGACTGGCAGAATCAGATCAGCATCTCTCCGGCCACTCAGCGCTACGTGGACCGCATCCACCAGATCGGTCTTGACCAGCCCGCGCTTCTCGTGGCTCACGCTTACACCCGCTACATGGGCGACCTCTCGGGCGGTCAGGTGCTGAGGAAGGTGGCCCAGCGCGCCATGAAGCTACCACCCACAGGAGAAGGGCTGAACTTCTATGAGTTTGATGGCATCCACAGCGCCAAGGCCTTCAAACAGCTGTACCGCAGCCGGATGAACGAGCTGGAGCTGGACACCCACACCAAGGAGAAGATCGTGGAGGAAGCCAATCTGGCCTTTCAGTTCAATATGGAGGTGAGCAGTGCTGGATAAAAGGGTCATATCGTGTGTGTGTGTGTGTGTGTGTGTGTGTGTGTGTGTGTGTGTGTGTGTGTTTGTTTTATATAAAATCATTATTATTATTCTTCTAAAATTGCTTTTATTTATTTTGATACATTAGCTACATTTAAAATAATTACTTCATACACACACACACACACAAACATAAGTTAAAAAAGTTTATTTAAATTTATTATCATTATTACCTTTTTATTTGCAAACAGATGACATTTTCTAAATTTAATTCAACTAATTTAATTTATAAAATTGCTTTTGCCTTTATTAATTTTGTTACATTTACCTATTTTAACATAATAAAGGAATATAGTAATGAAATGTTTTTTTATTTTTTTATTTTTTTAACCTATTTTATTGTTAAATGGATTAAGCAACTTTTTCAAAATGTTCAATTTTAAAACTTACAAATAAATAAATCGTTTTATTGTTACATTTTTACATTTGTGACATTTAATGTTTTCAGGTTCTGAAAGTTTAACGCTGTCAAATCAATAAAAATGTGATTCTTCATTATACGAGTCCTTTTAAAGGGCGATGTTGATGACCATTCATTTGAGATCTGCAGTTTGTAACGCAGATCATTATATCTGCACTAACGGTGAGATCCTTCATTAACACTGAATGAATTAAACTAATGGCCCGTTCGTAATCCCTCTCTTGTATCTCCTGGAGAGCTTTGCAGTCGCTCTGTTAGACTGATCCTGCTGTCACTGTGTAATATCAGTGAGCGTGCACTTAAAGATGAGAGTCTCTCCTGCTCCGTGCGGCTTGAATTTCATCCGTCAGCAGATGGAGGCCTTTGTCCTCACAGCAGATTACAGATGAGCTCTGAAATTAAATGGACAAAGTCTCGCATCTCGCCAGCATCTCTTACCAAAGCGTTTGATCGTTTGCAGTGACTTCTAGGTGAATGCGTTTATGTAACGCACATGACAAAGAGCTTTTCATTAAACGCTTCTCATTTCCTCCGTGCTCATCGTTTCCTGTGATCTGTAAATGCCCTTTTGTGTCGCATGCAGATTTTTGTAGAACTAGAGGAGGCCGGAAAGACCCTTCAGGACGATGTTTTGGATGCCGCTCCTGCTCATGACGAAATGCAAGGAGACATCAGTCAGTGTCCGTATCATGCTGCCAAAACGGGTAAACTTGGCCAGACTATTCATCTTAATTACACCTTAAACCAAGGATTCCTAAACCTTTTTTGTCAGCCAAACCCATAAAAGTAACCCCTGAGTTTAAGTTAATATTTCAATCATTTAACGGCACATTCACACATACACCATTCTCCGATGACAGTTAATGGTCACATGACACACATCAGATAAAACATTTAAGCTTTTTATTTATTTTTTGTTGTAAATATTTTTTTACAAATATTTAAGTGAAATTATCATTTATTTGAAGTTTTAACTAATTATAAAAATGAAATGCATCCTACTGTTATATAAATTTTTTTTTAAAAAAATAATTATACTTTTATTTTGCCGCTATATATTCAGTGATATTTTAGTAATACTGAGATTGAGCCTTTGTTTTGATAACTCTAAACTATATCGCTGTTACTGCTTTATTTTAATTAATTATGCAGCCCTATTTATTCATTTTAATTTTACATTTGATTTGATTAATTATTAGCTTTTCATCAACCCCTACAGTTCTCTTAAACCTAAGAAATGAAACTGTTAACATGTTTATTTGTTCTTTCTGTTTCAGCTGTCAGTGGCGGATCATCTTGCATTGCTCAAATGGCCATGACCGTGCTTAAAAATCCCTCTGGTCAAATCCTATTGGCCGCGTGGATCGCTGCTCTAGCCGGATTGGCTGCTTGGTACCTCATGTGACCTCCTGTGACCCAATGAAAGGAGAAAGGGGTCAGATAATAGACAAGAACAAATCCTCTGTTCTGTTAACGATTAGTGAGGCATTCCAACACATTTCCCTCTTAGTGCATCCCATTTGCCCCCTCTTTCTTGGGTAAATGTGATTTATTAATAATAATAATAATAATGTATGAACACAGACCATTTATGTGCAGGATAGCATAGTTTATTGTGGCAGCCGTTACTGTTGCACCTGTCAGTGTTGATATAGTTAAGGGTGGAGAAGAGCTGCGGAATTATGCAGAGCGTTATTTTTATAGTTTTATCGCAGTATCGAGTCACTTTGTGCAACAAGTCAAATGGGCCGAAACACATTCTACGCAAGTATGCAAATGTAAGATTGATTACATACGCTATTGTTAATTGTGTTGCACTCTCACTCATCACTATGGAAGGTATTAGTGCAAATGGTCTTCTACAGTCAGTTTTATTGGGCCCATTTGTCATGCATGCTTTCAAATGAGATATGCTATGCATACATGCAGCATTTACAAAGAAAAGCAGTACTTCTGCAGGGCAGACTACTGAGATGCCAGGTCAAAAAATGACTGCCACAACGGTTCATGAAGAAAAGCCTTTTTGAAGAGGTTTAGAATGTAAAAGATGGAAGAATTGCACATTTAAGGTCATGATATGTTACAGACTTGGGGATATTCTACAGTCGTTTAAATGGGCCAGAATGAACTGTTTTTACTAGGGGCTGACCATATTGAGTTTTTCAGTGATAATGAAGATAAATATCTTTTATTATTATTGTGTGTGCATATTATATCTATCATATATGTACACACAATTATAATGGTAACACTTTACAATAAGGTCTAGTGTATTAGTAAATGTTGATATTTCCATTAAACGAGCTCAGTAAATGGTGTAGAAAAGGGTTGGGCTGATAGACTGTCATCGTCCATCGCTGATGGCTGACAGACATGTCGGCTCAACATCGTGATATGAGATAATTAGGTTTTTCTCGATCACAATACAAATTACATTCAAAACAATTCAATTAACACATTTTAAACACCTAAAGACTTAAAGGGAAAAAAAGAAAAAAAGGCAAACAGATTATAGGCTACTATACGTCAAACTAAACCAATAATATATTAATATGATGGAGCGCGGCATGTTTTCATCCGGACCGTGAGACCGAACGGTAGCGCCATTTTCCCGTTTCTAGTTGAAGTGAGCAAAACAGCGGTGCGGATCACACCACAAGCACTCAGGATCGTTTGTGGTTATGATATTTCAGCGCTATATCCTCTAGTATTCATTCAAGTCATTTCAGCTCTGTGTGTGTTCTCTCTTCTCCAGACACACACCACATTAACGGAGCTTAACGCTCAAACGCAGCCCGCGATGTCATCGTCCATCACAAAGTTTCACTGTAGACATCCCAGAGTCTGACGTCGATTTTGTAGACATTGCCCAACCCAAGTATTGTTCATTATTTCATGTTAATAGGGTCATGACATGGATTTATGTTAATAGGTTCACTTATAATGCTAATAGAGTTTTGTTTACACAAAATATATATATAAATAAATATATAAATATATATATATATATATATATATATATATATATATATATATATATATATATATATATATATATATATATATATATATATATATATATATATATATATATATATATATATATATATATATAAAATGTGTGTGTGGAAAAACTCTTATTTTTAACCCTCTGTCTGAAATTGTTGGTTTTTAAGGTGTGGCTCCTTTAAGGCTTGTCAGTAAATGGCCACTGTTATGATTGGCTAACATCATTGCTTAGGAAACAGTATCAACGGCCACTCGTTCAAGGGTTTTGAAAACATTATCCATGTAAAATTGTCATTTCAGACTAAGCCTTATGAAATCATTTTCTTTGTGTTGGGTCCAATAGTTGCTGCTTCATCTCAACAAAAGTTTCTTTGTGAACTCTCCATCACACTCTGCCTCGCTGACAAAATAAAATGCTCCAAACAAACATATACCTCATATGATCTGGGACGCCATTAAAACAAACCATCCACTTGTTTCTGACACTAAGATCCTTCTGTAGTCTGTCCAGAGACACAAACGAGCTGTTTAAACTGGACGTGTCAAAGCAAATGTTCTTTCACTCTTTCATTTGTCCTGTTGTCGGCAGACTCAAGCGCGTGGAGTAAGTCAGAAACTGAACGCTCAGTGTAGACAGATTCACTGATTATAATGGGCTCTATTTGCTAAAACTATTTGTTGATGTCTTGCTCTGAAGGCGGTCATATGCAAATGTATTTGCCCATGTGACATCACTGATCCGCAATTTTAAAACAAGATGTTTTAAGAGCTCGATTAAATGTTTTGCTGGATATTTGAATGGCACAAAGATGTCTTAAATGTCAAAAGATCAAGGCGAATTTGATTTCTCATGTCATGACTCCTTTAACTAATGTCGTTATCTAATGTTAACAAACGAAACCTTATTGTGAAATGCTACTAATATATATATATAATATATATATATATATATATATATATATATATCTCACCAGGGCTTTACTGGTGAACTGGTCAGATATATGAAGTATTTGAATGCAATTTAAACAAGGGAACAATACTGAATTAGTATACTGTAGTTGTACAAGCTAGAATTAACAAGTGTTTTTCTCTAAAGGTGATTTGTTGATCTGACTCGTATGACATTAACATTTTGTGAATGCAATAACTTTTCATGCAATTTTGAATGCACATTGCCGGTTTTGTTCCCTTTGATATTATATTCTAAGACCATATGTGCAATGTTCACCAAAGCACTGTGACATGATGCGTTTGAGAAGGATTGTGGGAGATTGTGTATCCGTCCTCATTTGCTGAGGCATGTGTCTGTTAACTAAAGGTGTTTTTCACAGAAAGGCTCTTTCAGAAGTCTATATATAATTTAGTTTTGTATAAGAGCTAACATCATTCTACTGATGAATAATGTTCTTGAAGAGTGTTTCATGTGATACCAAATGCTGAGGGGCTGAACATTCACAGACTTTTTGAACCAAAGGAAATGTTACTTTGCATTACTAATCGGATCATAAGACAGATCGGCATATGTGAAGTGTTTTATGCAGATCATTTCCTTGTTCGTTTATTTTGCATTTTGAATAACTGACAGCGTATTTTAAAACACTGGAGGCATTGAGAGGAATGGAGTGGTGTTGACTTACAGTACAGTGGTTTTATTTACAGTTTTTGTGTGTGTAGTTCATTTCCAATGTCTTTATTCTGTTCATTTGAAGGTTTAGAAGAGTTTTTTGCTTTTAAAAAACAATCCTCTTTTTTTAGTAGTTTAAATAGTTTCCTCCAGCTCTGTGTTCACTGTAATGAGTAATAAATTCACAGCTGTGCTGCATTCACTGTTTGTTCAAGTTCATGTCTTATTTAAATCATTTTTAATAAAGAATAATTCACATTTAATGTTAAGCTACTAGAAAATAAAAAAATATACAATTATAATCTAAATCTTCAGATTGTCACAAAACGATTTAGAATTTTAAATTTGCAGCAGTTTGTATTTTATTTATTTTTGCTAAAGCATGTATTGATGTTTCCATATAAACTGTGTTGTTTGAGATATTAAGTTACTATATTAATATGGAAGCCCATTTCCACCACATAAGAAAAAATCATGCTGTGGTGAATCTTAATCGTGACATAAATACTTAGAAATATGATATAAAAAGTCAGAATTATGACATGAGATAAAACATGGAATTATGATAGACAATGCCGTAATTATGAGATAATAAAAAGTTGAAATTATGACATTGTTACATACCAAATCGTAATTATGCAATAACAAGTCTTTGTCATAATTTTGACTTAAATTATCACTTTTCATCTCATTAGTATGTCAATTTTCATCTCATAAATATGACCTAGAATGTCATAATTTCAACTATTTATGTCATAATAACAGTGCCAACGTTTGGGTTCGGCTTGGAGTGAGAATAATTTTTTTATGAAATGTGTCACTTTGGTTGTCAGTGGCATTGAAAAGATTGTAATTTATATTTTAAATGTGCAAAAGTTCCGATATGAACATTTGCATAAAAAAATAAAACTGATGTTTTTGAGTAAACTCAAAATTACTGTTGAGGTCAAATGTTTGAGATAGCCAATCAGATCGAAGGAGGCGGGCTTTACTAACTGCCCATGAACATCATGTCGCTTGAGGGGACCCTCTGGGACAGACGTATATGGGATGCTTGAGGGGACCCTTTGGGACAGACGTATATGGGACGCTTGAGGAGACCCTCTGGGACAGATGTATATGGGACGCTTGAGGAGATCCTCTGGGACAGACGTATATGGGACGCTTGAAGGGACCCTCTGGGACAGATGTATATGGGATGTTTGAGGAGACCCTCTGGGACAGACGTATATGGGACGCTTGAGGAGACCCTCTGGGACAGACGTATATGGGACGCTTGAGGAGACCCTCTGGGACAGATGTATATGGGACACTTGAGGGGACCTGCAGCACAAGCCAGCAGCGATCAACCTGAAGCTTTCGCCTGCACACCCACTGAAGCTAAGCAGGGTTGAGCCTGGTCAGTACCTGATAGGACACCTCCTGGGAAGACTGGGTCGCTGCTGGAAGAGGTGCTAGTGAGGCCAGCAGGGGGTGCTCATCCTGTGGTCTGTATGTCCCAACACCCCGGTATGGTGTTCAACTGCACTGTACAAACACACCCATGTGTATATAGAAACACTAGAGTCTTTCTCAGGACTAGAGGTGTAACCCTGGAGTAAAATAATCCCTACATCACATCCCCTCCACAATTACAGCAGGTAGTTCGTTTTACATCACAAATGATATAGTACGTTATTTATGTCATAACTTGCGTGACACGCTTCTTTAAGTAAACCCAGTGTTCTATGTTTTGAGTGCAACACAACACAATATTCTGAGAATAAAGGCTGTAAGGTCATACGCAAGCACATACTCATTGGATTAATGAATCAGTCTGTCTTGGTTCAGTCATCAGCTTCACTTATTACAAACCAGTTTGCCTTTATTTCTGTCAGACATTACATAACTGTGTCTAATATTGCATACTCTCTTAAATAGGCACTTATTTTGATTAAGTAAATACTTCACGACTGCTAAACAACCTCATCCTATGAATGTGTGTAGTATGACTGTAATCTGGATTTCTGCATTCGCCATGTTTTCATGTGAGAGTTTTTGCCTACTCTTTTATGAGTACGGTCATGCTTTTGTCACATACTGTTTTTCATCTACTATATAGTAGGGGAGTATGTGACTTCAGACGCAGACAGTGTGTTTATAAAACACGTTTGCTTTGACCAAGAAAGTCACGATGGAATGAGATCAGGTGATGTTCCTGTCATCAGTAATGAAATGGCCTGATTCACTGATCTCATCTGAAGTCTAATAACTGATACTAAGATTGTTGTGTCATTAATAGGCTTATATATAAGTTTAGCATTTCTAATCCTGGAGGACTACAGCTCCAGATCCAGCACAGTCCTGAAAAATCAAATCTTCTGAAGGATTTTAATTGTCAGTAAAAATCATCTGTGGAACACAAAGACTCAGACGTATGAAAACATCTCAACATTTTGTTTAATAGAACAATAAACACAGGGTTAGAAAGACACAATTTCTTTTTGGGTGAACTATTTCCTTAAGACAAAATCAAATTAAATGAACAATTAAAATGAAAATGAAGATTATGTGTAAAAAAGAATGTATGAATATATGATGAATAAACTTAAACTCATGTTTCCATCATCTAATCAGAGTTTGGACACATCTACTAATTCTTTATAGTCACATATTACAGTGGAGACGATGAGGTCATCAGTGATCAGACAAAAAGCAATTCATAACTTTTTTAAATCAGTTACATAAACAGTTAGATACTTGTCTCTTGACTAAATGCTAGTGGGTCACACAAGAACTTACGACAGCGTCTCAACATAATGTCAGTTTATTCAGCCGGCCCCTGGAGACTGTGAACGAGTGCTGGTGAACCCCTGACACACTCTGTGTCCACATGTTCGACTGGCAGTGTAAATAATGTTTAAAACTGATATTACAGTTTCTCATAGTATTTGCTTTGATTTCTTTTAATCATGTAAATGTATTCACTGATCTCATTAGTAATCACAGATAATCAGTGGTGTGGAGTTTTCATTATACCGATACCCCAAACTAACAAATGAATAGAGTTTCTCATTAAAACACAGATCAGTGTAAGAGTAGATATGAGACATGGACTCCACATCATAAAAGGAGACGAGACCCTTCTCATAATCCACAAACACCCCGACCCTCTGAGGCTCCACTCTCAGAGAAAGAGAGACATATGATGAAGAATCACGAGCCCGATACTCCCCATCTCTCAGACTCACAGTCCAGTAGCCATACTCAGGACTGATCCAGCGAATCTTCCTGTTAATGGATTCTCTGGCCACTCCTAAATCCCATTTAGTTTGATCCTTCACCTGAACCTCAAAGTAAAAACTCCCTGAGGAGAATCCGTCCTTCCCAAGAACACCAAGCTATTTACTAAACCTGTCTTTTCCATCCACTCTGCTCAGTATTCTGTTTCCAACTTCCACTTGTTTCCCATCATCAGACACGTCGAGGCGTAGATGAGCCGTATCAGCATCCAGAATCACTTTCACTGCTGAAAATATTAAACATTCTGCTTTACAGATGACAAATAATACAATAAAGACAAGTATTTATTTTTATAGGAATCATGGCAACTTTACAACAAGATGAACAAAAATAAAAACTGCATTGATTGTAAACTAAGAAAGGTTTGTAGAAACACTCTGATGTTGGCTTGAGAAAGCCTGAACGGAGGTCTGAAGTAGTTTAAAAAGCTTGAAGTTGCTAGGGTGTTCTGGGCGGTTTTTAGGCTGTTGCTAGGGGGTTGCTAGGCGATGGCTAGGGTGTTCTGCATGGTTGGTATGCAGCTGCTATTGTATTCTGGATGGTTGCTAGGCATTTGTCTGGGTGCATCTTTGTAGTTGCTAGGGTGTTCTGGATGGTTGCTAGACAGTTGATATGCAGTTTCTAGGGTATTCTGGGTGGTTGCAAGGGTTTTGCTATGCTGTTGCTATGGTTACATGATGTTCTTTTGAACTTTTTATTAATCAAAGAATCCTGAAAAGAGTATAAAAAATATGAAGCAGCACAACTGTTTCCAACATTGACATCAAATCCTCATATCAGAGTGATTTCTGAAGGATCATGTGACTCTGAAGACTGGAGTAATGATGATAAATTCAGCTCTGATCACAGGAATACATTACATTTTACAGCATATTAAAATAGAAAACCATTATTTTAATAATATTTCACAATATTGCTGTTTTTGATCAAATAAATGCAGGCTTGATGAGCATAAGAGACTTCTTTCATAATGCTGCATAATTATCACAAATGGTAATATAATAAAGTCTTTGACGTCACATTTCGCCAGCCTACACTTCACAGATCAGGCCTGTGGTGGACCTTAATTAATTTGTTTTACTACAAATAAAACCAAAAAACCACGGTAACCTTAAATTAACCATGGTTTTGCCACTCTAACCATAGTTTAACCATGGTATTTGTGGTAAAACTGTGGTTATATAAATGGTAATCAATTAGCCAAAAAACTTTTACTACAATAAAACCATGGTTATTTTTCATAAGGGGGGCGTCATTAACTCTGATAGTTTCATCAAATAGTAAACTGTGTATCAATATACATAAATACAAGAGAATCTAACACCACTTACCATTAATGCGCCGTTTGGTGCTGCATGGTTTTGTTTTGTGCTGTGCTTTGTTTGTTTGTTGTCAGTTAACATCCATTTTGTCAGCGATACTATTTGATTTATAAAATGAGACAAACCGCAGGAAATCGTTCCTCAAACGTTAGTTCGTCGGTCCGTGTAATTCTCAACCGATTTATGAATTAGAGCCGCTCCACTTCACATTGCCCGAAGGAATTTGAACTTGTTCTGTCAGATCACGATTGGTTGGTGTATTATACATGGCAAACGGGCATTGATGAATTATGTAATATTTTAAAATATATAATATATAGTTTTTTAATTAAATCGACACAATTAGCTTTGATTATTGATGAAAAAAATGTTTTGTTTATTTTTCCCCATAAAGCCACAGACACTCTCTGAAAGAACCATATATGGCTCGAGAGCCGTTTCCGAGCAGACTGTGGAAAATCAGCCAATCAAAAAGCACGCAAGCCATAGCAACGCGTTATGGCAACGCCTCAGACCGACTGATATGGAAAAACAGACATTTTCCGACTTTTGAGCCGTTCGTTACTATTGTACACATTGTCATGTTATTATAAGTCACATTTATTTTGTTTTATTGACCACAAATATTAGCACTGATATATGTCTGAGAGGGGTACTTTTGATTAATTTATAAAAAGGGCAGGGGCTCGAGCACCCAAAGCGCCCGCACTGATGTAAACAAACCCAACGCGCATGAGCAGCGTCGCTGAACGCGCATTCACTCTCGGATGCAGATGGCGCTGATGGAACAGCAGAAATGCAGCCGTTTCACTGCAAATCTACTAAACGCTACTAAACAGTGTTTAAATGTTTCCAACAGCCATTCAGTTTCTGTATTCGTCATGGTGCTCATCACATCACCAAATACTTAATACTTAAAGACTTAAGGCTATTTATTTTCAAACTTAAACATTTTATATTTTAATCTGGACTACCCTAGATATTGTTTCCGTTCTGATCTTTATTGTTCACTCACACACTTTACAATATAAGGCTCCATTATTTAACATTAGTTCATTTATTAGTTAACAAACTGAC
The DNA here is from genome assembly GCA_018749465.1 of Paracanthobrama guichenoti. Classification (NCBI taxonomy): domain Eukaryota; kingdom Metazoa; phylum Chordata; class Actinopteri; order Cypriniformes; family Gobionidae; genus Paracanthobrama; species Paracanthobrama guichenoti. The sequence goes on along the minus strand of CM031945.1, from coordinate 20,377,713 downwards.
AATGACAAATACTTCTAAAGCATTTATTAATCTTAGTTAAATGTACATTTCAACATTTAATAACACATTATTAAAATCAAAAGTTGAAACTATTATTTAATGGACCTGAGCTAACATGTATAATTATTAATATAAATAACATGCTAACAGTTGCATTTTTAACTGACGTTATCAAAGAATAATAACTTTGTAACAAATGTATCTATTTGCTCTTTGCTAATGTTAGTTAAAGGGTTACTTCAGTGATTAGCATTAAGCTTTGTATCAGTAGAAATCTGGTAGTATATTCGAATGATCGTCCTCGAATATATCCGCAAACATCCATTTAGCGTCATCTGAGGATGCTAAAGACTACAGCCAGTAGTAGGAGCTAGTTCTGCATGTTAGGGGTGGGATCTCACTCGCAGCGCTCGGCTCGGGCAGCTGCGGGCATTCATGTAAACGGGGCGGTGCGGAGCAAAGTGAGTGTTTCAACTTTTCAAATTAATTCCTATGAAAGTTAAGCTTCCATAGGCATGATCTGAAAATGTGCCAGACTGAACACGTGCCGTGAATGTATGCCGCGCCCGCGCTCACCTCAGCTCTTCGCTCTCGTGATGAATGTAATCTGACTCCTGCTGCGTTTGTGCCGTGACACTCGCTCGGCTCACTCACATTATATTGAACAGACACGTTCGGTTTTTAATTGTACACTGTAAAAAATAAATATAATTTTACAGGTAATGGTCTGTATTTTATATCTTTAGGTCATTTAAATTTTGCGTACTAAATTTACAGGAATTGCTTGTATTTTGGTATTACATGAAACTTCTGTTTTTAAGAGGAAATGTTCTGTATTTTTACAGAATAATATGTAATTTTACATAAACGTTTTATTAATATTTTACAGATTTTTTCTGTAGAAATAGAAAAAAGGAAACATTTATAACTACAGTAATCAGCAGTCATTCAACTTTTTTTCTTTGTACATATTTGTACATCCATAGGCTTACACTATACATTTATGTATTGTATTTTACTAATCTTTTAACCTTGTCTTGTAAAAAGACTCTCCCCTAGATTTCCTAACCACATCTATTATTTATGTACATTTTATGATTTTCCAAATCGAGTTGCAAATGCGCAGCTTTGTGTGTGTGTGTGTGTGTGTGTGTGTGTGTGTGTGTGTGTGTGTGTGTGTGTGTGTGTGTGTGTGTGTGTGTGTGTGTGTGTGTGTGTGTGTGTGTGTGTGTGTGTGTGTGTGTGTGTGTGTGTGTGTGTGTGTGTGTGTGTGTGTGTGTGTGTGTGTGTGTGTGTGTGTGTGTGTGTTTGTGTGTGTGTGTGTGTGTAACCACCGGTTAATTAACTGCCATCATGGTACGGGCCCCAGCAGTTTTCAATCTTTTTTAACTCCAAGGCTCCACATTGTCCACAACAAAGGCCCATGACGTTTCAAGGTTTTTTTTATTTTATTTTCCCAATTTACAGGATAAAAGTGCAAATTAAAATAAGACATCTTGATTTTAGTCATTGGGTAAATTTTACAACTCTGACTCAAAGTTAGCCATGGTCTAGAGATCCTTGTAACTTGTGTGTGCGCCCGACTGATGGCACGAAAAGTTAATGCTAAGGCTCAGTTAATGCTGAATTTTAGGATTGATATTGATATATAAAAATCATAAATCTGCTGTAAAAGGGCGAGCTGTTTAAGCCCTCTGTATATGTCATGTTTTGTTTTTTCATGTTTTCACGTTTGCACTTTTGAAGTACAGTGTTGGGGGTAACACAATACAAGTAATTTGAGTTATGTAATCAGATTACTTTTAATACAGTTACTTTTTCAAATAAGTAACGCAAGTTACTTTGTTTTACCATTTATTGACACAGCTCTCTTGTCCCAATGTTGGAAACTCGTAAGTGTAGAGCTGAAAGGTTTGAGCTGCGCCCTCTACTGTACACGTGTGAATTTGCATTTCCATCAAATATAATAGGCTTATTATTTAAATTTTGGTGTGAAAGGGTCTTTACATTTGCCCAAAAATAAATCTTTTTTTATTATAAAGAAACAAGTCCAGCCCAGGTGAGAAAAAAATAACGTAACGCAATTAGTTAATGTTTAAGGAAGTAACACAATTGTGTAATGCATTACTTTTCAAAGTAACTTTCCCCAACACTGATGAAGTTTCAGTAACCTAAATTGGTATTTTAATATATTTAATGTTGTGATGATAGTGTATGACAAGTTTTGGTAATACAATATAACGTTTTCTTGCAGAAACAACAGTTCGCGGAGCGAGAGGTACAGTGATGTTTGAATTTATTTTAGGCTACGCTGGTGACATTGGTTAAAGTTGGTTATGAAAACTGGGTCTGTCCAGATGAATGGACAGTTAACGTTACACCCCTAGATAGCAACATGATGCAGCTAAGGCAAAGTCATATAGCAGATGCAGATGAGCACTGCAATGCAGGTGAGGAATGAGTGCACTGTTCTTCTCATTCAATAAATTATTCGTTTACATCTTATCATGCAGCTGTTTTGTACAGTATTTTTGTTGTAATTGTAACTAGAATCGTTCAGAAACATGGCTTTTCTTATCACTGCTATCCTGACACATCTCTCTACCCTTCATTCCAGCCGGATGATCAGCCGGTAGCTGCTCGCATATCCGACCTTCACCTGGATGACCTTTAGCTTCAACTCAACCTTGCCAAGACGGAAGTGCTCGTGGTTTCAGCCAGCCCATCCTTTGTGTTATAACTGATCAGTTAAACTTTACAGACTACACTGCTAGAACTGCCTGATCTTGCTAGACTAAAAATGCTAGACTAACTACACACCTGCAAACTTGTCGCTTTTCGGTAACAATTGCCGTTTTCTTGGTCAATTGGGTCATTTAAGTGAATCACGTAGAACCGTAGAGTTTTTCTTTTGGGGGGGTGTAGGCTGCCCTTCATCTGCATGCCATGCAGGCTAGAATTGCGAAACATTACTGGATAATTCTTATAATTGACATTTCTCTGGGCCAATCGGAATCTTAGCACTTGCGTCAGAATCTTGAAGCACAGCGTCAACTGAGCTCGCCATTGAATGAGACGCCTGGCTACCACGCGAGTCTGATGGAAGGAAGCTTATTGTTAAATTCAAGCTAAGTCAAGCTTTTTGGAGCAAAAATAACAGCTATTTGTTTGCTTGATTCAATTAACGTTAGCTACCGCTTTTTTATGTGATATAATTTACAATAATATTGTATTGTCGTCATACCCATGTTGTTAGCTAGGCTTATCGTTAGCCGGGTGCTCTGCCCTGAGTTCCGAGATATACGGCTACTGCTCGAATTCTGAGCTACCCTGAATATTAGGTTGTCGTGCGTCCGCATCCGAAGATGCACGACTTTGAGCCGAATCTCCCCCGAGCAGACGGATATTCGTACATCTCATCACACAGGTAACCAGTTTTTGTGCGTCTAAATCAGTGGTATGATCTGGTTTTCAGTCTAAAACAGTAGCGTCGAGTAAATGCCTTGTTCCTTTGGGGAGATGCATGCGCAGTCAGCGGAGGCTCGCGCTGAGGTGCCAGGCGAAAGTATAAACAAGGCTTTAGGCAGTCATTCATGATGTGGGTAAGAAGTTAAATGTGACTGTTTACACAATAGCTGATGTGAGAGTAAGTGTAACATGAAGCAATTTGGCAACCATGTTAATCTCTTGTTGCATGGGATGCATTTCTAACAACATAGGGCTATTTAGGTAAACAATCTGGCGAGCGTGTTGGTTTAGGCTAATACACCAACAGCACATTTCTGTATAATAAAGGGCTACATTTTGCATCCAAGTCTATCATTTGAAATCTTTACATTGTATTGTAGCTCAGAATTCAAGTAGCCGTGTATCTCGAAACACCGATCAGTCCTTGGCTAACTTATCGTGATTTTCCATTTCAGAATGAGGGAGCTTAATGAGGAGCACTCATTATACAGGTGCTGGTCATATAATTAGAATATCATCAAAAATGTTATGAATTTTATTCAATTTATTTCACTAATTCCATTCAAAAAGTGAAACTTGTATATTATATTCATTCATTACACACAGACTGTTATATTTCAAATGTTTATTTCTTTTAATTTTGATGATTATAACTGACAACTAAGGAAAATCCCAAATTCAGTATCTCAGAAAATTTGAATATTACTTAAGACCAATACAAAGAAAGGATTACTTAGCTGGGGCTCCTTTTGCCTGAATTACTGCAGCAATGCGGCGTGGCATGGAGTCGATCAGTCTGTGGCACTGCTCAGGTGTTATGAGAGCCCAGGTTGCTCTGATAGTGGCCTTCAGCTCTTCTGCAGTGTTGGGTCTGGCATATCGCATCTTCCTCTTCACAATACCCCATAGATTTTCTATGGGCTTAAGGTCAGGCAAGTTTGCTGGGCAATTAAGAACAGGGATACCGTGGTCCTTAAACCAGGTACTGGTTGCTTTAGCACTGTGTGCAGGTGCCAAGTCCTGTTGGAAAATTAAATCTGCATCTCCATAAAATTGGTCAACAGCAGGAAGCATGAAGTGCTCTAAAACTTCCTGGTATACGGCTGCATTGACCTTGGACCTCAGAAAACACAGTGGACCAACACCAGCAGATGACATGGCACCCCAAACCATCACTGACTGTGGGAACTTTACACTGGAGCTCAAGCAACGTGGATTGTGTGCCTGTCCTCTCTTCCTCCAGACTCTGGGACCCTGATTTCCAAAGGAAATGCAAAATTTACTTTCATCAGAGAACATAACTTTGGAACACACAGCAGTCCTTTCTGTCTTTAGCCCACGCAAGCCGCTTCTGACGCTGTCTGTTGTTCAAGAGTGGCTTGACTCAAGGAATGCGACAGCTGAAGCCCATGTCTTGCATACGTCTGTGCGTAGTGGTTCTTGAAGCACTGACTCAAGATTCAAGAGTTTTATTTGTCACATACACAGTTATATACAGAATATACAACCGGCAGTGAAATGTAAACAGGTCCGCTCCATGGACAGTGCAAATTCACATATATATATATATATATATATATATATATATATATATATATATATATATATATATATATATATATATCTGTAGAATTATAAATAATCAAGTCAAGTAGAGGAAAAAAGTAAAAATAAGAATAAAAAGTGGAATAAAATAATTGAGGTAGACTGTGCAGTGAGTAAACTGTGGACTTATAAATATGTGGTTAACAAATGTATAAAGAGTATAATGTGCAAACAGGTTTATGACAGGTTGTTACACAGTAACAACGAGAACAGAAAGTGCAGTGCAATGTCAGTATGTCGATGTTTATCCTGGACGTGAAGTCACGTGGTGTTAAGTGACTGAGTTCAGGAGTCTGATGGCCTGGGGAAGAAGCTCCTCCTGAGTCTCTCAGTTTTGGCCATCAGGCTTCGGAAGCGCTTACCAGATGGCAGCAGCGTGAAATGAGGGTTTGCAGGGTGATTAGAGTCCTTGATGATCTTAGTAGCTCTACCTTTGCAGCGTTTGGTGTAGACGCCCTGCAGAGACGGGAGAGCTGACCCTGAGATATGCTCGGATAAGCGCACAACTCTTTGCAGGGCTTTGCAGACATGACTGGTGCTGTTCCCATACCACGCTGTGATGCACTGAGTTAGTACACTTTCTATCGCCCCTAAATAGAACGTTTTCAGGATAGCTGGTGAAACCCTGAATTTCCTCAGCTGGCGCAGGTGGTACAGTCTTTGCCTGGCTTTTTTCACCTGTGTCTGAATGTGAGCAGTCCAGGTCAGGTCCTCGGAGATGTTTACACCCAGGTACTTGAAGCTGCTCACTCTCTCTACTGGTGACCCGCTGATCATGAGGGGGGAGTATGTCCGTTGCTGTCTCTTCCTGAAGTCCACAATCATTTCTTTGGTCTTGCCAACATTCAGAGAGAGACAGTTGTCCTGGCACCATGATGTTAGATGCTCCACCTCGTCCAAGTATGCCGTCTCATTGATGTTGGAAATGAGGCCCAGGACAACAGTATCATCAGCAAATTCGATGATAGAGGTGGAGCTGTATGTGGACAAACAGTCATGCATGTAGAGCGAGTAGAGCAGGGGACTCAGGACACAGCCCTGTGGAGCTCCCACACTCAGGGAGATGGAGGTGGAGGTGGACTGGCCAGTCCAGCTGCAGTCCACTCTTTGTGAATCTCCCCCACATTTTTGAATGGGTTTTGTTTCACAATCCTCTCCAGGGTGCGGTTATCCCTATTGCTTGTACACTTTTTTTCTACCACATCTTTTCCTTCCCTTCGCCTCTCTATTAATGTGCTTGGACACAGAGCTCTGTGAACAGCCAGCCTCTTTTGCAATGAGCTTTTGTGTCTTGCCCTCCTTGTGCAAGGGGTCAATGGTCGTCTTTTGGACAACTGTCAGGTCAGCAGTCTTCCCCATGATTGTGTAGCCTACAGAACTAGACTGAGAGACCATTGAAAGGCCTTTGCAGGTGTTTTGAGTTCATTAGCCGATCAGAGTGTGGCACCAGGTGTCTTCAATATTCAACCTTTTCACAATATTCTCATTTTCTGAGATACTGAATTTGGGATTTTTTCCTTAGTTGTCAGTTATAATTCCTACCTTCCTAACACTGAATGTCTGTGAGATTCAACACATTCTTTCTGTTGTGTGACTGTGTGGAATTTCTTTGAATTGTCATGAATTTAATTCCACTTCCTGTCATTCCAATTCAAATTCAAATTCAACTTCCTGTGGGCGGAGTCAATTCAATTCAAATTCCAATTCATGAATTGAATGGAGGCCAATTCTGAATTTTGCACTTGCCTGCACAGCACACCTCTCCTCAATAATCTGCACAAACGGGCGAGTTACAAGCACCACTAATAATAAACTTAAATCAGTTTGTTCTTTCTCAAGCAAACATAATAATCACAATGTTCACTGCACATTATAATAAACAATAATGATCATCATTTTCACATCTTATCTGCTGATAGACTGAAATGTTCTGGTCGTGTTTTTCCTGCTTCACTTGAGGTTGTTGTTCATCACTGGATCGCCTTGTGTTCATTTTTTTGTCTTGCTTTTCATGCACAGTTTTCTCTTCTGACACATATAAACTACTTTTCATCATTTAGTGTCTGAATCGTTTGATTGCATTTATGCAGTGAATTAAACCAAACTCTTTAAAAACCATAAATAAACAAACAAAGTTTACCATGATGATGAATTTTTGGAATTAAAATGATTAAAATAAATAATAATGTCATAGAATATGAATAGTTTCACTCACCCGTGTGTTTTCTAAAATGTGTGACAGCTAAAAACAGAAAGTATGAAGTTATAAAGGGTTCATAACAGAATTCATCTTCAGATCAATAATGAGATCAAACTCCATATAATAACTTTATAAATATTGTATACATGTATGAATGCACACTCAGCATATTCATTCATTGTTTTACAGTAATTCATATTTTAATAAAGCCATAAACAAATTCACCTTTTGGTATAATAATCTTCTGACTTTGTAAAAGTTGATCACGTTCTAAAGAAAATTCAGAAAAAGACGTGAAAATAACATTGAAATTACATCATTTTTATAACTGAAAAACAAGTTATGATCATTTAGTTGTGTCACTGTAAAATATTGCTGTAAAAAACTGCCAGTCCATTAAAACAGCAATCTACCATAGAAAACAGTGCATTCTGGGTAATATTTGTAAATTAACAGTAAAATACTGGCAAAAAGTTGGCAGTAATTCACTGTTCATTTTACAGTCCTTTCCGTATTTTTACAGTGTTACTGTACAAATAAATGACCTGAATTAAAACTCAAGTTAATTCAAGTGTGTTGCAGAAACGGCCATTTAATTGAACTGCCATTATTACTGTGAACTCATTTGATTTGAGTCCACTAAAAATAGATCTTAAAGTAAAAATAGCTTAAATAGATCTTAAAGTAATATCAGTGTTTCTCTGCTCATCCTGGACTGAAGCACAGACTCTTCATCACACAATGGTGACACACAAAACTCAGCAGAAACCCTTTAAATCACATTTATGGCTGAAAACAGACTTTAAGTGAATAATGAATTAATAACTTAGTAAAGACAGATTCACCATGTTGTATTCGGCTCTTCTCATTCCGCAGTTGACTTTGTGCTGAAGAAAATAAAGACGAGAAAAGAGCATTAAATATAGACATGCACTGTACAAGTGTAATCACTGTAATCAGGCTTGAGCAAAATTCAGAATTGGCCTCCATTCAATTCATGAATTGGAATTTGAATTGAATTGACTCCGTCCAAAGGAAGTTGAATTGGAATTTGAATTGAATTGACTCCGCCCCACAGGAAGTTGAATTGGAATTTGAATTGAATTGACTCGCCCACAGGAAGTTGAATTGGAATTTGAATTGGAATGACAGGAAGTGGAATTAAATTCATGACAATTCTAAGAAATTCCACACAGTCACACAACAGAAAGAATGTGTTGAATCTCACAGACATTCAGTGTTAGGAAGGTTACTTTGGAAATGTAATTGCTCACGGTTATAAGTTACCCATTATAAATGTGGCTTGGATTACTTTATTTGAATTACTTTATCAATGCAAAGCAATTTCCTTTTAATATGATTAGTAACTAATTGAATTACACATTTTACCTCAGTAATACAACTAAATACAACTTTAATAACATAATTTCATTACACGCAACTACACTGTAAAGAATATTACACACTATCTACAAAAAAAAATATGGTAACAATATTACACATAATATTTAAGTCGTTTTCACGGTTAGTTTTTTTAGTGGAATCTTCCTGAACAAATGAAGTAAAATTTCCTAAATGATTTAGTCTATAGCACATGATGAATTTAATATTATTAGTGGAATGTGTTTTTTAATTTAAGTTGACTTTAATAAGAGAGTATATATTAGAGTAAATGGAAATGACCTGCTTATATTTGACTTTGAGTTATGTTATACAATTAATAGACTGATTTCTGCGAGCACAAGTAGAAACAAACGTGTTATTGCACTAGCATTAGCAAAGTTATTGCTCACTGAACAAAGCAACATCCTTCATAATAATAATCATCATAATAATAATAATAATACTTGCAGTTCTTCACATCACAACCTAAGCATAAGATCTACTCTTCTGCACAATGGTAACGGTCAAAACTTCAACATAACAGAAATTCTTTCAAATGTCAAACATAACTGAACATTAAACATTAACAGATGTTCCCTTCACTCAAAAACACATTAAATAACACTTCATTTCAATATTAACTCTCCATTTCCAGCCATATGCAAAGCATGCTGGGAACTAACAATGGTGTCTCTAAATAAAACTGCATAATTGAGCTAATTCTCTTAAAATAAATAGATAACCTTATTTTCCTTCATTTTATCAGCTTAATCGGTTCTTGGTTCACTCCTCAACCCTGCATACATTTTGTTCTAAAATATAGATAATGCTCAAATTCTTGAAATAAATGACCCCTTCGATGTTAAGTAAGTCCTTCGTTCATTAGTTTTTGCTTTCACATATGAAAATGAAAAAAAAATTAGATTGTGTATATTGTATATTTAGATTGTATACTGTCGGTTGTATATTTAGATTGTATACTGCCGGTTGTATATATTGTATAGTATATTGTATACTGCGGTTGTATATTAGATTGTATACTGTCGGTTGTATATTTAGATTGTATACTGCCGGTTGTATATTTAGATTGTATACTGCCGGTTGTATATTTAGATTGTATACTGCCGGTTGTATATTTAGATTGTATACTGCCGGTTGTATATTTATTTATATTCGGTTGTATATTAGATTGTATACTGCGGTTGTATATTAGATTGTATACTGCGGTTGTATATTTAGATTGTATACTGCCGGTTGTATATTTAGATTGTATACTGTCGGTTGTATATTTAGATTGTATACTGCCGTTGTATATTAGATTGTATACTGCCGGTTGTATATTTAGATTGTATACTGCCGGTTGTATATTTAGATTGTATACTGCCGGTTGTATATTAGATTGTATACTGCCGGTTGTATATTTAGATTGTATACTGTCGGTTGTATATTTAGATTGTATACTGCGGTTGTATATTAGATTGTATACTGCCGGTTTAGATTAGATTATATACTGTCGGTTGTATATTTAGATTGTATACTGTCGGTTGTATATTAGATTGTATACTGTCGGTTGTATATTTAGATTGTATACTGCGGTTGTATATTTAGATTGTATACTGTCGGTTGTATATTTAGATTGTATACTGCGGTTGTATATTTAGATTGTATACTGTCGTTGTATATTAGATTGCCGCCGGTTGTATATTTAGATTGTATACTGCCGGTTGTATATTTAGATTGTATACTGCCGGTTGTATATTTAGATTGTATACTGCCGGTTGTATATTTAGATTGTATACTGCCGGTTGTATATTCTGTATATAACTGTGTATGTGACAAATAAAACTCTTGAAATCTTGAAGAAAACAGCTTTTTTTTTTTTTTAGAAAGACGAAAAAACTGAATTTTGACTTGATTTTTGGTTTTCCGTTCTTGCACGGAAATCTGATTGGCAGGATATGCATTCATTATTTTTCAAAATAAGAGTTTTCCCAACACTGTATTTGTTAGTCTGTAAAATTAATAGTCTATATGCATGCTGTTTGTCACCCAATTATTTGGCTTCACTGACTGAAAAATCTATTGAAATAGCCTAAATGTAAACATGTTCACGCATTGACAGTTGTCATCACACAAATGTAAATAATACATTTATTCTTTGTTTTAGATGTTTTTATCAACTTAAGATTCTTATGAATAATATAATTTTAATTATATTAATATAAAGTTTATGCTTGAGTTTATGTTTGGGCCCTACAAACGTCATGATGGAGTAGCACAAATTACACACAAATTTGAATATGCTTTCAGGTTCCTAGAACAAGTAATATGCAACATGCCTTTAGTCAAAGTTTGGTGGTAGGCTAATATCACATCGTCATTATAATACGATATAATGCAGGATGTGCTCACTCGTTGAGAGAAGATCAAAACTCTAATAATAAAGCCAAGAGAAAACTGTATTTTTAAAATCATTGTCATAGCTATCTGTCCTTTAATAGCCACACACGGTGTATGGCTATTATGAAAAAATGAAACGTCAACTTTTTAACTATGAAACTAACACCTGTTCAACCTATTTAAGTGAACCAACAAGTTCAAACGTGAACTCATTCAACACTGTGTAAAGTTTTCATCACAGATCGATATTAAACTCAATACACAATCATTTTAGATGTGGTGGAAATTACATTGTTCATGACTTTCAGAAGAAGAAGAACTAAAACGGAGTAAAACGTAAAAAAAAAAAAAAAATAAGAAAAAACTATTCAGGCTGCCTTATTTATTATAATAAGAAAACAAGAACTTTACCTCTGTATTTATGAACAAACACAGCAATCAGTATTCCAGCGATCACAATGAGCACAACTATAACTGAAATCAGGATGACTGATGTCCTCCAAGAATTAAACATATTATCTGCAAAACAAAGTAATTAAGCGCATTGAGTAAGTCAAACACATTTTTACAGGCGTTTACCTACAGGTGTTTTATAATGTTAGTATGATGTTTCCTCAAACAATGTTATAGTGATGTGGTTAAATGAACACTGCTCAATGTCTATATGGGTCCAATCTACAGAGTTAAAGAAACACTCAAGCAACTGCAGTTAATGAGATAATTATGTGAGTAAAGTTTGACTTTATTCCTGTCATCATGGTGATCAGTGTTTGCTTTAGTTGACCTTTGACTTCTGTTAGTTTCTTTCAGCAATTACAAGTGTTTTCAGAAAACATTTCTGCATTGCTAAAGAAAGAGATTAATGAAAAAGCAGATCAACGTGAATGTTTTAAAGACAGCCAAATGACTGCATTAAAATAAGTTAAACAACTTTGTGTTAGAAAGATCATTAACACTTAAGAATTCTGGGAGATCCTCAAAAAAACCTACAACACTTCAACACTCATACAAAGCTCAGCAATGGTGACAATAAAAACATTCAAATCTAAATAGTAAAAGAATTCATCTGTGAGTGTCTATAACGCCAGTTTATCAGAACACTTCACAATGATGTCATCATTAAACACAGGTGACTCATCGGATGTCTTAATCTGGTGCAGTAAAAGTGTTTCTGAACACACTGTTAAAGAAAAAACTAACGTAAGGGTCAAGAGCCCAACTACAGAGAACACTGATCACCACAATAGTGACTTTGAATGTTTCTTCATCTTTAATTCAGTGATTTTACTCATTAACATCAGGTGTCATCGTGTTCATTAACTCCGCTCAGTGTGACCATTTGAGAAAATGAAGATTCTCAAATTCTTTATCAATAAGGAAACGGATGTAAGATTGGGGATAACCCCCTATTCTTCTGATCCCTCTACTTCCTTTAATTGTACTGCTGTTTTTAGCCAGTTTAGACCCATTACTGGCACTCATCTTCAAGAAGTAGTAGATCACCTTTATCCAGTGGTTCCCAAACGTTTTACAGCATGCCCCCCTTTCTTGTGTTTGACACCTGTCAAGCTCCCCCACCACCTTACTTTGGTTAAACATCACATTTTAATAGCAATAACTAAATCAAATATTCACTGCATATTAGAAAACATCAACATTTCAGTTCAACTTCAAAATTTAGATTTCAAAACTTGCAGGCATGTCTTGTAAGTGCCGGACCATATACGAGGGCTTGAGACTGCTATTAGCTAAAACTTCACCACAGATACACATTGTGGGTTTGGACTTTCTGTATCACCAATCCATGTAAACCAGAAACCAATGTAACTGTCCTCTCATTAACCCCCGGTGGTCAGTCTGACTCTGCGCACCCCAGTTTGACAGTTCTACTCTTCTAATGTTATCCCTCCATATTTTTATGAGTTGCTGATGCTGCTGGTTCCTGTTTTCCTCATTTTCTGATTAAGATAAATCGCTGTTTAGAAAATCCTTGCTTAAGAAAACAGAACTTATTAACACAGTGTTAGCCCAATTTTAGATCCAGCTCCAGTTTGTCTTTTATTACTAAGATTTTGGAGAAAACAGTCCTCCAACATTTGCAAAGTTTTCTGGCTGATAATATGATCTTTTACATTTTTTAATCTGGTTTCAGAAAACCTCACTCTACAGAGAATGCTGTTGAAGGTTTTAAATGATGTCCTAGTAATTTATGGGCTGTGATTCCAAATACACTGATGACACCCAAATGTATCTGCCCTTAAAGAGAAATTCAGAGGGTCTGGACACTCTTTTGGGCTGTTTGTTGGCTGGTTGTCTCTAAACTTTCTGAATTTCAATGAGAGTAAAACAGAAATGACTGTTTTTAGACCTTCAGATTATTTTAGTGCTCCAAAACTAAACCTTGATGGGCTGTCTTCTTGTGTGAAGCCTTGGGAGAAAAATCTGGGTGTTGTGTTTGAATCTATGAAATTTGAACTCTTGCTTTTTCAGTTAGTAAAGACATTTCTTTCTTTTGAAAAAATGTAAGCACTCTTGCATGGTATTTTATTATCTTCTTGGTTTTATTGTTAAAATTTTGCTTACTGCTGTTTTTGTTATTTTATTGTAAAACACATTGGTCAACTCAGGCTGTATTTAATGGTGCTATTTAAATAAAATTGCCATTGCCATTAAACGCACATTTTGCTGTAGCATCCAACCTTAAGCCATTTAAAGCCAAGAATGTAGTGATCCTTAATATTTAAAGCACATTCGAAAAATGTTGTTCAAAGAATGTTTTCTGCCAACATTATGAGAACGTTCATCAAATACTAATGACTATGTGTTGATTTCATGAACATTGTGTGGGATTATCCATGAACGAAGCCCAAATGAACACAAAAGCACAGTCCAAAGATCCGAGATTTAGGTCGTTTATTTAGTTTATGTGTATTAGAGTAGTTCAATAAAGTCTTGTTTGATTTCTCATAGGCCCTACAAGTGTCTTGTGCTGTGTGTTTACAAGTTTTACTGCCTTGAACGGTTCGATTTTGTTCCCTTTCTCATAATCAGTGATCATAATTTTATGATATTATTACTGTTGGCCACAGGATAATATTCGGTCCAGAATTGGTAAAATACTCTAATATCAATTTCTCTGTGGATGAATAGTTGATAAAGTGTTAAATGTTATTTCTTAATCATTTACACATTAATTCGGTCCTTATTCACAGTAATTCAATCATTTGAAGTTAGTTTAATTCTAAATGTTTAAAGGACGTTACAAGAATGTTGTTCTGAGAACGTTTTCTACCAACATTATGAGAACATTTAAAAAACCTAAACTAAAATTAAATATGTTTCTGTGCTAACCTTGTGAGAACCTAAAGACCACATAACACTGAACAAACATTCAATTAACTTTACTGGAAGAACGTTTGTTCATAACTTTGAGAAAACCTGTCAGAACACTAGCCAAAGTTATGAGAACGTTCTGTTAGCTGGAATATTGCTTTTTGCTCACCTCCACCTCCATCTCCCTGAGTGTGGGAGCTCCACAGGGCTGTGTCCTGAGTCCCCTGCTCTACTCTCTCTACACACATGACTGTTTGTCCACACACAGCTCCACCTCTTTCATCAAATTTGCTGATGATACTGTTGTCCTGGGCCTCATTTCCAACAACAATGAGACGGCATACTTGGATGAGGTGGAGCATCTAACATCATGGTGCCAGGACAACTGTCTAAGACCAAAGAACTGATTGTGGATTTCAGGAAGAGACAGCAACGGACATACTCCCCCCTCATGATCAGCGGGTCACCAGTAGAGAGAGTGAGCAGCTTCAAGTACCTGGGAGTAAACATCTCCGAGGACCTGACCTGGACTGCTCACATTCAGACACAGGTGAAAAAAGCCAGGCAAAGACTGTACCACCTGCGCCAGCTGAGGAAATTCAGGGTTTCACCAGCTATCCTGAAAACGTTCTATTTAGGGGCGATAGAAAGTGTACTAACTCAGTGCATCACAGCGTGGTATGGGAACAGCACCAGTCATGACTGCAAAGCCCTGCAAAGAGTAGTGCGCTTATCCGAGCGTATCTCAAGATTCAAGAGTTTTATTTGTCACATACACAGTTATATACAGAATATACAACCGGCAGTAAAATGTAAACAGGTCCGCTCCATGGACAGTGCAAATTCACAGTTAAAAACACAAAGGGTCAGCTCTCCCGTCTCTGCAGGACGTCTACACCAAACGCTGCAAAGGCAGAGCTACTAAAATCAGCAAGGACTCTAATCACCCTGCAAACCCTCATTTCACGCTGCTGCCATCTGGTAAGCGCCAAGCCTGATGGCCAAAACTGAGAGACTCAGGAGGAGCTTCTTCCCCAGGCCATCAGACTCCTGAACTCAGTCACTTAACATCACGTGACTTCACTTCAGGATAAACATCGATACACTGACATTGCACTGCACTTTCTGTTCTCGTTGTTACTGTGTAACAACCTGTCATAAACCTGTTTGCACATTATACTCTTTGTACATTTGTTAACCACATATTTATAAGTCCACAGTTTACTCACTGCACAGTCTACTTCACTTATTTTATTCCACTTCTTTATTTTTATTTTTACTTTTTCTACTTGACTTGATTTATTTATAATTCTACAGATATATATATATATATATATATATATATATATATATATATATATATATATATATATATATATATATATATATATATATATATATATATATATATATATATATTTTATTCTATTTCTATAAAATTTCCTCCTTGTGTTTTTAACTGTGAATTTGCACTGTCCATGAAGCGGACCTGTTTACATTTCACTGCCGGTTGTATATTCTGTATATAACTGTGTATGTGACAAATGAAACTCTTGAATCTTGAATCCTTACATAATGATCTCATAATCATTCTTTTTACTGCATCAAAAATACGATGAGAACATGACAGACAAGTACAGTAACAGAAGTGTCAGTACTTACTTGTGGTGATAATCACTGTCTCCAGCATGTGATGTCTCAGTTTGACTCTGCAGTGAATCTTGTCGTCACTGTGATGTACAGTGATGGTGTGTTTCAGACTGAATCTGTCTGTGTTTCTGTTTGTCTCTGTAGTTTCTGAACTCAAACTGACTCCTTCACTGTCCAGCCACTCAAGATCAGGTTCAGGATACCAACCTTCAGATTCACACTGTAGATGAAGCCCTCCTGAATGATCAAACCCATCTACAGTGATCACTGGAGGACTTCCTACTACAACTACAGATCAACAAGAAGAACATTCTGTCATTGTTTTGGCTTTTTTAGTTAGTTTCTGTGACAAGAGCATGCTATAGTTTTCCCTGGTTTTCTCACCTTCAACTCTGACATCAACAGTGGCATCATCAGACTGGGATTTGGACTGAATAAAACACTTGTAAAGTCCTTCATCAGAGACCCGGACTGATGAGAGTTTGAGTGATGCGTTTCCTGTCTGTAGTTCTTGATGGATCAGTTTAGTTCTCTGTCTGTACGACTGAATCTGATCTGTGTTTCTGTCTCCATGGTCGTCATAGAGATGCACTGAGTCTTTCTGATCAAGCCTAAACCACTCGATTCTCATGTCCACAACACTGATGTTGGGTTTGACTGAACAGGGCAGAATCACATCTTCACCAGCTACAGCAAACACAGGATCTGCAGGTCCCAGTACTTCAAACTGCTCTGTTACAAGAGAAAGAGAGCAGGTCTGAACTACACATCCTAAAGGTTTTACCCCTGATGTTGTTCCAGACAAACAGAACTGGGCAAAATGATAAATATAAAGTATTATTCACAATGGTGAATAAATTACCTGATCTTGAATCTGTAATTCCACTAATAAGCAGGAGAGTCAAACACATGAGCTTCATCTCTGTGGAGACACAGACGCTAAAAAGAAAATATGAAAAAATAAAACATTACAAAAAATAAACAATGTGTCAACATACAGTACAGTGTTTTCATGCTTAACTTTCTAACCAAAAGCGAGACACGTTTACAATCACTTTCTGTTTAAGGAAAACTGGTTCAACCGGGTCAAGACAAAGCAGGATATAAATACACAACATGTATCTACATGTAAACATATACATATAAAATACACATAATATGAAAGGGGTGAGAGGTTGTGGAATCAGAGTTTTTGGGAATTTTTTATGCAAATATATCTATAATCCTAAGATTCACAAACCTTTCATTTATTTACAAGATTAAGTATTACATACACTAAACCTGTTAAACACACACACACACACTCCTCAAGTCACACTCATGTCAGACTTCAGGTAAATGTGTTTTCTTCCATGACTTACCTTCAACTCAACATCCACTGTGTTCTCAAGAGTGTCTTAATAAACTTTGTCCATATGAGAGTTTGTACGATCGTAAGATCATTCCTGGTTTATTTCCACTTCCTCTTGTAGCCAAACACCTGAACAGACGACAGTCCCGCCCATCATCCATCTGATAAACCTGCTGCAGCTTCACGGACTGACGTTCCTCGCTGTAATCTGATTTGAAATATGGCAGACGTGTTCCCTGTTCCGGTGGTCCCTGTTCCGGAGGACCCGACTTCGGTGAGCTCAAGTCCGGTGGTCCAGGAGGATGTTCCCATCAGTCCGGACAGGGCCAAGAGGGCCGTGTTTGGTTTTTATGTTTTGGCATTCCTGCGTGCTTGGAATAAGCACAGGGCTTTCTCCAGTCCTTTGGGTACTTCAGGGGCCGTCCTAGAGCAGCCGTGGTCATCCTGGAGGATGTCCCAGAGTTGCCTAGGTGCATTGCCCTGCCATGGCCTGCCCCTGACCAGCGTCCAGTGATGGCTCCGGCCCCTGACCCGAGTGTGGAGAGGGCTCCGTCCCGTGCACCGAGTGCGGAGAGGGCTCCGTCCCGTGCACCGAGTCCGGAGAGGGCTCCGTCCCGTGAACTGTGTGGGCCACCCTGGCCTCCCAAACTGTGTGGGCCGCCCTGGCCTCCCGAACTCTGTGGGAAGCCCTGGTCTGTCCCTCCCGTCCCACCCTGGTCTGTCCCACCCTGGTCTGTCCCTCCCGTTCACCTCCCTGTCTTGTTGAGCACATGTGGTGTTTTGTTATTTTCTAGCCATGTGCTTTGGGTTGTCATGTTTTGGTTATGTCATGTCTCCAGTCTATTGTCCTGACCCCGCCCCTCTTGTTAGCTCATTATTGATTAATGGGACAGTGCCTAAGCATCATCGCTCGGCAACAGTTGCCCCGTGTTGCCCCACCTTTATTAGTGTTTAATATTCTGTGTTTTTAGGTTTTCTGTTTTAGTTATTTACATTAAAGTGTTTTTGATCAAAAGAATTCAGGAAATATGTGTAAAATAGGTGTTTTTCAGTAAAACGTTTAAAATTAGGTAAATTACTTTTCTTTCTTTTTTTTTTTTTACAGTGTAAGCAATTGAGTCAACTGCCCCTTTGCACCATCTGGTGGTGATTTCGCAAATTATTTTTGTAATTTTAGAAAACAGATAAATACTGTATAAATAATACAGTAATTTTTCAGTATAAAAAAATTAGAACTACTGTAATTTGTCATTATGGCATAATACTTAAAACTAGATAAAAAAATATTTAAGTTGGCTTGAAAAAGCCTAGCCAGAAAGTTTGAAATAGTTTTAAAAGTTTGAATTAGTTTAAGTTTTAGTTAGTAGTTTTGATAGATAGATAGATAGATAGATAGATAGATAGATAGATAGATAGATAGATAGATAGATAGATAGATAGATAGATAGATAGATAGATAGATAGATAGATAGATAGATAGATAGATAGATAGATAGATAGATAGATAGATAGATAGAGTTCAGAGAGTTTTCATTTCAGGCACTTTATTTCCACTTTTAAAAATTGTCATTTCGTTAATTGTCATTGTCATCATTTTTATTGAAAGTAAATACCTTTCCGATGAGAGTGACGAGAAAAGGTAGAAAAGCAAACCGTGCAAAAGGTGGATTTGAACCCGTGTCGATCGTGTCAAAATCAAATACTACATGCCTTACACACTACTGACTACACCACTGAAGATGCTGCAAATGGAAGAGGCACTAATAGGTATTAAAAACATCTACACAATATATGCATCAAGCTACACGACACAATTTATACGATTAATCTCACTGGATTGTTTTTAACAAGGTCATTTAACAATGGTTGTTTTCACAGGTTTTTAACCACAGGCTACTTTTTAATGTCGTGTTAGTGCGTTGTTCTTGTAGGCCTACTGTGTTCGTTTAGCTATTATAATGCATCTACACTAAAACGCAAACAGTTTGTTAGTTAATAACAGGCTTCATGGTTCTTGAATTTCAGACACAGTATTCAAGGACTGGAAAGTATGTGAAATCAAACACTGGTCTTTGAAAGTGCTTAAATGAAACTAAATTTAAGAGTAGTTAAAGAAGAGAAGCCGACATATTTCTGCTGTTCCATAAGAGCGCCTGACTGTCAGAGAGTGAAAGTGCATTTTCATTCAGCGAGTGTGCAAAAGATCGACCCTGACGATCGCAGTGTTGTAAATCTATGTGCATTCAAATAATGTAGAATAATACGCTATCTAGAATGTTATATATAATCATATTTTAAATAACTGTATAATCATTTATAATTTTGACTCCTAATTTATAATTTCCTGTTCTTAAAAATTGTTTAAATTCAGAAATATGATGTTCATTTTTTTTTTTTTTTTTTTTTTTATAAAACTATTGCAAAACAGGATGATTTTTGAGAAATTAAGCTTTCAAATAATACCTAGTTTATGGTGAATAAACATGGTTTGAAATGAATAAATAGGCTATATTAATGTTTATTAAACACATTCATTTATTACTATTTTTATAATTTATTTCTTTTGATGGCTGATTGGTTGTTGGTTTATGATTTCTTTCCAATTAACTTGTTTATAATGAGTTCACTGCTTTCATTAAAGCGGAGCAATGTGTCTGTAGGGTTCTCTGATGAGCAATAATATTAATGATGTTAATATAATGTTAAGACTTTTAACCAATATTTGTAGCATGCAGAATTATCCACCATTTATGATAAACTAAATCCTATAAAATCATCTGCTTCAGTCTATTGCAGATATAGATATTCATACATGCATGTGCATAATTACAGTTGCAGATGCACAGGCAACTTTTGAATGCTCACAAATCACAATGCGTGCATTTGACCATTCGACAATGGCGGACGGCTAACGTATAGCGGCCCATATAAACAATCGCTAATGGGGCATCTATGTATACATATCTATGATTACAACAGCCAATCACAACACCTGCTTAGCATGTAAACATCCTTTGTTGCTGTGGAATAGCCCAAATGCTAGGCGGTTGCTAACGTATTCTGGGTGGTTTCTAGGGTGTTGCTCGGCGGTTGCTACGGTGTTCTGGGTGGTTGCTATGGTGTTGTTAGGTGGTTGCCAGGGCAATGCTAGTCGGTTGCTAGGGTGTTCTGGGTGGTGCTTAGGCAGTTGCTAAGGTATTCTGGGTGGTTGCTATGGTGTTTCTAGGGTGTTCTGGGTGGTTGCTATGGTGTTGCTAGGTGGATGCTAGGGTATTCTGGGTGGTTGCTAGGACGTTGTTAGGGTGTTCTGAGTGGTTGTTAGGTGGTTGCTAAGGTATTCTGTGTGCTTGCTAGGGTGTTGTTAGACAGTTGGTAGTTGTCACAGATGGTTACTATGGAGTCATTAGCATGTTCTTAGCCTGATTTAATACTTAGCTAATCACTATTAGCATGTAGCTATTCATTGCTAGCATGTGTAACATGTTGGAAGTGCTTGTCACTACTCGATCCGTACCGGAAACATGATTTGTTCTGCGCATGTGCAAAAATATGTCTACTTCCTGTCTGACATGTCAAAACCATTTTCAGCAGTTGTTATTTGACAGTACCCGATCTGTACCAGAAATAGTTCTTTACTAGTGATTCTTTTGACAAACACACTTTTGGTAAAGTATATCAAGGTTTATACGTGGCATACATTAAACTAATTAAATAAAAGGAATAATTAAATACAATTCAACTAAATTGTTCACACTTGTGAGACCTCATTTGGGAAATACAGATGTATTTAAGTGTGTGTGTGTGTGTGTGTGTGTGTGTGTGTGTGTGTGTGTGTGTGTGTGTGTGTGTGTGTGTGTGTGTGTGTGTTTTTACATTAAATATTTCATTTTCTAAAGATTTATTTCAGCATACTTGTCTACAACATACAAATGTCTGCATTTAAGAAACACACAGGATGAAGTTATTTATTTATTCATTCAATTAATTTATTCATACATTAATTAATTTCCTCCATCTTTCATTCATTCATTCATTCCCTCCCTAAGCTGTTTGTTCACACACTCCCTCTCTCCCAAATCTCTGTCCATGTCTTTGGAAAAAATGTGCACTCTATTTGTATAACACCTTTCTAGTGTCACTTTGCTAGCAGTGACTAAATACAGACAAGATTCCAAAATGTTATCTGTAGAGTCTGTCATACCCTTCTAGGCAAAACCTCTCCATCAGCTGAATGCCCCACCACTGGTGAATCAATGGCACCTCCCCCTAAAAACACATACACTAAAATAAAAATAACTAATTGACACATACCAGTTTGATGGCATACTTGTGTAAAAATATTAATGGGCATGACGTACATGTGCTGAGGGCATACTGTGAAATACAAATAACCCTGTAAGACTTTGATTTTAACAGCTTTGACAAATTAAACATTCTTACCATCAACATGTAGACAGCACAGGAATTCTCTGTACATTGTTGAGGAAAAAACTGGAAAAGGAAAAAAAAAACGGACAGTTTGCTAGCATGAGACAAAAGATTCCACCGCCATGTCTCTACGATATTCTGATGCAGAGATATAGGTCTTGATAAACGGTTGCTACATACGATGTACTCTGTTTGGTTGCTATGAAGTGGCTTGCCAACTGCCAATGATGATACTCCAAAGGCTGCTTGCCAGTATGAATGATATAAACCAACCCCCATGTCTCTATGACATTTAGATTAATATATATGCTTGTTTAGATTTGGGTTGCTAGGGTGCTCGATAATGGTTGCTAGAGCGTTGCTAGAGCATGGCTAGGAAGTGTTGAAGGTGATTTATGATTGGCTGTTGATGGCCTGAGACAAACAAACCGACCCTGATGTTTCTATGACACTTCTATCCAAATACACTCATCTAAAGGATTATTAGGAACGCCATACCAATACTGTGTTTGACCCCCTTTCGCCTTCAGAACTGCCTTAATTCTACGTGGCATTGATTCAACAAGGTGCTGAAAGCATTCTTTAGAATTGTTGGCCCATACTGATAGGATAGCATCTTGCAGTTGATGGAGATTTGTGGGATACACATCCAAGGCACGACGCTCCCGTTCCACCACATCCCAAAGATGCTCTATTGGGTTGAGATCTGGTGACTGTGGGGGCCATTTTAGTACAGTGAACTCATTGTCATGTTCAAGAAACCAATTTGAAATGATTCAAGCTTTGTGACATGATGCATTATCCTGCTGGAAGTAGCCATCAGAGAATGGGTACATGGTGGCCATAAAGGGATGGACATTGTCAGAAACAATGCTCAGGTAGGCCGTGGCATTTAAAGGGGCACTAAGGGGCCTAAAGTGTGCCAAGAAAACATCCCCCACACCATTACACCACCACCACCAGCCTGCGCAGTGGAAACAAGGCATGATGGATCCATGTTCTCATTCTGTTTACGCCAAATTCTGACTCTACCATCTGAATGTCTCAACAGAAATCGAGACTCATCAGACCAGGCAACATTTTTCCAGTCTTCAACTGTCCAATTTTGGTGTGCTTGTGCAAATTGTAGCCTCTTTTTCCTATTTGTAGTGGAGATGAGTGGTACCCGGTGGGGTCTTCTGCTGTTGTAGCCCATCTGCCTCAAGGTTGTGCGTGTTGTGGCTTCACAAATGCTTTGCTGCATACCTCGGTTGTAACGAGTGGTTATTTCAGTCAAAGTTGCTTTTCTATCAGCTTGAATCAGTCAGCCCATTCTCCTCGGACCTCTAGCATCAACAAGGCATTTTCGCCCACAGGACTGCCGCATACTGGATGTTTTTCCCTTTTCACACCATTCTTTGTAAACCCTAGAAATGGTTGTGCGTGAAAATCCCAGTAACTGAGCAGATTGTGAAATACTCAGACCGGCCCGTCTGGTACCAACAACCATGCCAAGCTCAAAATGGCTTAAATCACCTTTCTTTCCCATTCTGACCTTCAGTTTGGAGTTCAGGAGATTTTCTTGACCAGGACCACACCCCTAAATGCATTGAAGCAACTGCCATGTGATTGGTTGATTAGATAATTGCATTAATGAGAAATTGAACAGGTGTTCCTAATAATCCTTTAGGTGAGTGTATATCCCTTTGATCTCTTTCAATGGAAGTCTATGGAACTTGTTGCTAGGGCGCTCAAAATGGTGGCTAGGGCGTGGCTTGATAGCTCCAGAGATAGTGATTGGTTGCCTGAGTAAATTGAACCCACCCCCTTGTCTGTCACGGTTCAGGGGTTCATCGACTCCTCCCCCTTGTTGTGTGGTAATGTGGGGGCGTGGTCACTGATCACCTTCCACTCCTTCCAGCTGCACATCATTTCCTCTCTCTATTTATCCACCCTTCACTTCTCTCACGTTGTCGGTTCGTTGCAGATCGCGCTGTCCTTCGGTCACGACTGGTTGCCTTCCTCTGGATTATTTTTCGAGGTCTTGTGTGGATTCTGTCCTGTTCCCTGGCCGCTGTGGTTCCTGCGTCACCGCTGCCTAGACGAGCGCTACCGCTTCCTGCCCGGACGCTGTAATTGGACTTAGAGACTTTGCAGTTCGCCTTTCTGGATTGTTTATTTTCTGTGTCTAATAAACTCACTTCTCGCAATTGGATCCAGCGTCTTTTCTGGTGATACCATGACAGAACGAACCGACCACGTGAGAGAAGTGAAGGGTGGATAAATAGAGAGAGGAAATTATGTGCAACTGGAAGGAGTGGAAGGTGATCAGTGACCACGCCCCCACATTACCCCCACACAACAAGGGGGAGGAGTCGATGAACCCCTGAACCGTGACATTGTCTCTATGACACTGTGATCCAGAGTTATGGTCAATACAAAATCCCTATGCAAGTTACTAGGGGTGTGACGAGAGACTTCTCTCACAAGACGAGAGACTGGGTTCACGAGAACGAGACGAGACAAGATTTTTATCTAGTATTTTTAAGAAATCCTCGATGAAATACATGACTAGAAAATTTTTTGCAGGTGCATTTGAAATGTTTTAACTCATCATCTTGTAATGAATGTCATCTCAGTTCTACTTTCTGAGTATGAATTATCATATGCAGTAAAAGACAACAAGCACTGTAAAGGTTTTGCCAAAAACTGACTGGCTTCTTTCCTGTATGATTGTCTCTTCAGACCTTAGAACTGCACATGAGCTCTTTTCAACTGAACTCCTTCTCACAAATTGATCATAGATATTAAGTGCAAACAATAGCCATAATCAAAGTACTCAATATTCAAAGGTTACAACTAGACAGCTTTCATATTGGGAGAAATTTGGTCATCACAATATGACGCGGGACAGCTTTTCACCTCGACGAGAAATCTTGTCACAGTTTAGTCTCGCGAGATCTCATGGCACGAGATCTTGTCACACCCCTACAAGTTACCATAGTAGGAAAAACATGCATTTCATGGGCCGTTCCTCAACATAATAAGTCTATGGGGAAATTTGGGCAGCTCTTGCGCCCTAGGGATACAACTTACACCCCATTGTGAGGTATGTTCTTACAGAGCCTGCCAGCCTCTCAGCTTTTCATTTTCTATCAAATCCTCACTCAGAGTTATGACTCAAAGTTTGCCGCAATGTTAAGTCTGTGGGATTTTTTCAGCTACCTTTCCTTTCCGAACGCTAGCGCCATTTTCCTGTTTTTAGTTGAAGTGAGCAAAACAGCGGTGCAGGTCACACCACAAGCACTCAGGATTGTTTGTGGTTATGATATTTCAGCACTATATCCTCTAGTATTCATTCAAGTCATTTCAGCTCTGTGTGTGTTCTCTCTTCTCCAGACACACACCACATTAACGGAGCTTAACGCTCAAACGCAGCCCCTGATGTCATCGTCCATCACAAAGTTTCACTGTAGACATCGCCCAACCCAAGTGTAGAAGTATTGTTCATTGTTATTTCATGTTAATAGGTTCACTTATAATGCTAATAGAGTTTTTGGCACAAAATACGTCATTGCTTAGGAAACAGTATCAACGGCCACTCGTTCAAGGGTTTTGAAAACATTATCCATGTAAAATTGTCATTTCAGACTAAGCCTTATGAAATCATTTTCTTTGTGTTGGGTCCAATAGTTGCTGCTTCATCTCAACAAAAGTTTCTTTGTGAACTCTCCATCACACTCTGCCTCGCTGACAAAATAAAATGCTCCAAACAAACATATACCTCATATGATCTGGGACGCCATTAAAACAAACCATCCACTTGTTTCTGACACTAAGATCCTTCTGTAGTCTGTCCAGAGACACAAACGAGCTGTTTAAACTGGACGTGTCAAAGCAAACGTTCTTTCACTCTTTCATTTGTCCTGTTGTCGGCAGACTCAAGCGCGTGGAGTAAGTCAGAAACTGAACGCTCAGTGTAGACAGATTCACTGATTATAATGGACTCTATTTGCTAAAACTATTTGTTGATGTCTTGCTCTGAAGGCGGTCATATGCAAATGTATTTGCCCATGTGACATCACTGATCCTGCAATATCAAAACAAGATGTTTTAAGAGCTCAATTAAATGTTTTGCAGGATATTTGAATGGCACAAAGACGTCTTAAATGTCAAAAGATCAAGGCGAATTTGATTTCTCATGTCATGACTCCTTTAACTAATGTCGTTATCTAATGTTAACAAACGAAACCTTATTGTGAAATGCTACTATATATATAATCTCACCAGGGCTTTACTGGTGAACTGGTCAGAAATTAAAATTTAAATGTCTTATTTAAATCATTTTTAATAAAGAATAATTCAGATTTAATGTTAAGCTCAATGTTACCAGATGTAACTTAAATGTAAGTTACCAGAGAAAATGAAAAAATATACAATTATAATCTAAATCATCAGATTGCCACAAAACGATTTAGAATTTTAAATTTGCAGCAATTTGTATTTTATTATTTTTTTTTGCTAAAGCATGTATTGATGTTTCCATATAAACTGTGTTGTTTGAGATATTAAGTTACTATATTAATATGGAAGCCCATTTCCACCACATAAGAAAAAATCATGCTGTGGTGAATCTTAATCGTGACATAAATAGTTAGAAATATGATATAAAAAGTCAGAATTATGACATGAGATAAAACATGGAATTATGATAGACAATGCCATAATTATGAGATTAAAAATTTGAAATTGAGATCAAGTTGAAATTATGACATTGTTACATACCAAGTCGTAATTATGCAATAAAAAGTCAGTTATAATGATCATAGTTATCTTTGTCATATTTTTGACTTAAATTATCACTTTTCATCTCATTAGTATGTCAATATTCATCTCATAAATATGACCTAGAATGTCATAATTTCAACTATTTGTGTCATAATAACAGTGCCAACGTTTGGGTTCAGCTTGGAGAGAATTATTTTTTATGAAATGTGTCACTTTGGTTGTCAGTGGCATTGAAAAGTTCCGATATGAACATTTGCATAAAAAAATAAAACTGATGTTTTAACAGGTGTGTAAACTTTTTATAGCCACTGTATGTAAAATGACTGTTGAGGTCAAATGTTTGAGATAGCCAATCAGATCGAAGGAGGTGGGCTTTACTAACTGCCCATGAACATCATGTAAAAGACGGTCATGCTGGTCTATGCCTGGAAAGCTCTGGGACAGACGTATATGGGACGCTTGAGGAGACCCTCTGGGACAGACGAATATGGGACACTTGAGGGGACCCTCTGGGACAGACGAATATGGGACACTTGAGGAGACCCTCTAGGACAGACGAATATGGGACGCTTGAGGAGACCCTCTGGGACAGACGTATATGGGACGCTTGAGGAGACCCTCTGGGACAGATGTATATGGGACGCTTGAGGGGACCTGCAGCACAAGCCAGCAGCGATCAACCTGAAGCTTTCGCCTGCACACCCACTGAAGCTAAGCAGGGTTGAGCCTGGTCAGTACCGATAGGACACCTCCTGGGAAGACTGGGTCGCTGCAGGAAGAGGTGCTAGTGAGGCCAGCAGGGGGTGCTCATTCTGTCCCTCTGGGACAGACATATATGGGACGCTTATTTAGTACATTATTTATGTCATAACTTGTGTGACACGCTTCTTTAAGTAAACCCAGCGTTCTATGTTTTGAGTGCAACACAACATAATATTCTGAAAATAAAGGCTGTAAGGTCATACGCAAGCACATACTCATTGGATTAATGAATCAGTCTGTCTTGGTTCAGTCATCAGCTTCACTTATTACAAACCAGTTTGCCTTTATTTCTGTCATGCAGACATCTACCGAAGTTTTTTTGTTTTTTGGCTGTGTCTAATATTGCATACTCTCTTAAATAGGCACTTATTTTGATTAAGTAAATACTTCACGACTGCTAAACAACTTAATTCTATATGTGAAAGTGTGTAGTATGAATGTAATCTGGATTTCTGCATTTGCCATGTTTTCATGTGAGACTTTTTGCCTACTCTTTTATGAGTACGGTCATGCTTTTGTCACATACTGTTCCCCTTCGAGGGAACTCGCACTGCGTCGTCGAGTGACGACACTCTGGGAACACCCTCAGCATAGCGTGTCTGAAGCATGAATGAAATCTATCCAACCCTGATTTGTGCTGCATCATGACGTAGTAGATGACGGCATAAGCAGAAGCTACAAAGGGGACGCTGGCACACAAACACATCAGCTTTTTGCTCTTCAGCAAGCGCTCTGTGTTGAAATTGTCTATTTGGTGTTGTTTGTCCAAAAAAGAGAGTATTTTGTGAAGTCAGCAGGCTCGCGAGCCCCGTGGTTCTGTCCCGCGTCTGTTGAGGCAGCGCGGCGGCTTAGATCATAGGGATGGACTTATCAGCGGGTCTTAAGACTGCTGAGGCACTTTCTCAGTC
The DNA here is from genome assembly GCA_018749465.1 of Paracanthobrama guichenoti. Taxonomy (NCBI): domain Eukaryota; kingdom Metazoa; phylum Chordata; class Actinopteri; order Cypriniformes; family Gobionidae; genus Paracanthobrama; species Paracanthobrama guichenoti. Next base: position 20,349,458 of record CM031945.1, on the reverse strand, counting down.
CTCGTCTGACAGTTCAGATGTTCTCCCTCCCCGTGTGGAAGCCCGCGCTGTGGCTTCTTCCCCTGGGGTGGAGAACCCGATGCTCGAGCTGTCTGACTCTGAGGAGTCAGATGTGCTCAGCATCGAGGCGGGTGACGTTAAAGCCCCAGACACGCCGCATTATTCATAAAATAAGAGCGCTCAGATAGCTTTCGAGGTGTTCTCCCTTCCCATGCGGAAAGTCCGCGCTGCGGCTTCTTCCCACCTGGGTGGTGAACCAGATGCTTGAGCTGTCTGATTCCGAGGAATTAGACATGCACAGCATTGAGGGAGTGAAGTAGAAAAAAAAAAAAAAGAGCCCGCCACTTAATAATGCAAGGCTCGATCTCGCGTTGCCGAGGCACATAGGCGTAGATTACGGGTCTGCAATGAGTGAACACACGCGATTGGTGCGCATGTGATACTGTTTGGGTGTGAGGCAGGCAGTCAGCTCCTGAGGGCGCTGGCTGTGTTCATTGAGAAATATCTCAACGCGTACAGCCGGGCGCTTTATCATTCAGACCATGTTCACTTGTTGGGTGATTATGGTGGCATTTAATTCTGAGGAATTAAGGGGAATATTATCTGACTTTGAGGAGTTAGATATTATCAGCCTATCATCCAAAGCGTGTTCACTTGTCTGCATGAGCAGTTTCCTGAGGGGGCTGCTTTCGTGCATTGTGAGGTTTTGCTCCTCCACGGAGCCCTCAGAGAATGTTGTTCTCGCTGCCTCGTGCGCTGTGGGACACATCGGTTTTCAGCAATTTCGTAGTGTATGCCCGAAGTCGTTGCGGCCCTGTCGAGTTGCTAACTTAGATGAGGCTCCTCCGTGGAGCTCTTTGGAAGTCGATGTTGTGATCCCGCCATCCATGACGCTCGGGCCACATCAATTTCCAGCGAACGCACTCTGCCTCTAGAGAGACCTGCGGCTGGGCAGCGAATGCGTCCGCACACACTGAAAATCCTTCTCGTCTACCCCCTGCCGGTCAGCCGCTTCAGGGGGTCGGGAATGAGGCTCGGTTGACACCCGAGGCCAGCCTTGAGAGGCTGGTTCCCTTCGCAGATTATCTCGGCACATGGTCATGCCTCCGAATATATCTGCGTGGGCCCTGCGACTGTAGAAAAGGGATACAGACTGCAGTTCGGTTACTCTTCCCCTAAGTTTAATGGGGTGGTCTGGACTGTGGTGGTCCCAGAGCAGGTGCGGGTTATGGAACAGGAAGTTCACTCCCTGTTGGTAAGGAGGCCATACAGCGTGTTCCTCTGCCAGACAGGGAGTCCAGGTTCTACAGCCAGTACTTCATAGATCCCAAGAGGGATGGGGGGGTTGTGTCCAATATTAGATCTGAGGCACTTGAATCGTTCTCTGAGGAGATTCAGGTTCAAGATGCTCACAATTCCAGCCATCGTGAGTCAGATTCAGTTCAAGGACTGGTTCGTCACGATAGATCTAAAGACGCATATTTCCATGTATCCATCCTTCCATGTCACAGGAAGTTCTTGAGGTTCACTTTCGGGGGTGGCCAGTATCGGGTTCTTCCTTTCGGCCTAGCTCTTTCCCCCAGGGCATCCGTTTACTGAATTCTATCGACGACTGGCTCATATTGGCCCAGTCTCGAGGAATGTCAGTTCGACATTGAGGTGTCGTTCTGGCCCATATTCGGTGCTTGGGGCTGAGACTTAACACCTTCCCAGAGAACCCTGTTCCTGGGAGTTGTATGGGACTCGACCACGATGAGGGCACTACGCAGATGGCCTCGTTCCCTCATCATATGGATGAAACCTTGGTTTCTGTCCCAGGGGCCAGTGTTGGGAGCGTCATATTGCCGGAAAACCGTTTCAACGGACGCCTCTCTCACTGGTTGGGACGCGGTTATGGAAGGCCAATTTGCGAGAGGTCTGTGGGAGACCCGGCATTCTTCCCGGCATATAAATCACCTGGAAATGCTGGCGGTCTACAAAGCTCTGATGAGCTTTTTCCTGGACCTCTGCGGCCACCATGTCCTGATACGATCAGACAATATGTCTGTAATTTCATATCTGAATCATCAAGGGGGTCTGAGGTTGTGCCCTCTATGCAGACTGGCACAGATCCTCCTGTGGTCCCAGGGGAAACTGTCGTCTCTCAGAGTGATGTATATCCCAGGGGATCAAAACCAGGGAGCAGGCGTCCTGTCGAGGCAGGGGCTGAGGCCCGAGGAGTGGCGACTTCACCCAGAGGTGGTGAAGGCCATATGCGAGAGGTGCGGCCCAGTGGAATGCCATGATGCAGACGTGGCCGAAGCTGTATCTGTACGCATTTCCCCCGATCGCTCTGCTCCCGGGAGTATTGGAGCGGGTCCGCCAAGAAGGGATCAGCCTACTTCTAGTGGCACCCTGCTGGCTGACCCAAGTATGGTTCTCGGACATTGTAGCACTGCTAGACAGCCTCCCGTGGCAGGCCCCCCATGGCACGATATTCCACCCCCGGCCAGAGCTGTGGAACCTCTGGGTCTGGCCCCTGAGGGGCCTTGGTACCTAGAGGCTGGCCTGTCAGCAGGTGTGGTCGAGACCCTACTCAGCTCCAGGGCTCCTTCCACCAGGAGACTGTACAGCCTGAAGTGGAATGTGTTTTCCACTTGGTGTAGAAAGCGTGAGGTGGACCCAGTTAACTGCCCAGTGGCCCCAGTGCTGGAGTTCCTCCCAGATTGTTTCTCCACCGGTCTTACCCCGTCCACGCTTAAGGTGTATGTGGCTGCCAATGGGGCTTTCCACTCACTTATAGGTGATGGACCATTGGGGAGGCACCATCTAGTTGTACGTTTCCTCCGTGGGGCTCATAGGATGAGGCCTGTGACTCGCTCCAGAGTCCCAACCTGGGACCTGGCGGTGGTACTTGAAGGGTTGGCTGAGGCCCCCTTTGAGCCACTGGAGTCGGCTGAGGCAAAGAACCTGACCTTGAAGGTGGCCTTTTTCCTCGCTATCACCTCTCTGATGAGAGTGGGGGACCTTCAGGCCTTGGCTGTTATGCCAACTTTCCTTTCCTGGCCCAAGGTGCCATCTAATGTGGCACGGTCAGTGGTTCTTCAGGCCTTTCATCCTCCACCTCACGTGATGGCGGAAGAGGGAAGACTTCACCTGTTCCGCCTGGTCGGAGCTCTAAGAATTTACTTGGAGAAGTCTTCCCAGTGGAGGAAGTCAGACCCGTTGTTGGTGTGCTTTGGCTCACCCAAGAAGGGGCTGCCTGCATCAAAACTGACAATCAGCAATTGGATTGTCCAGGCTATAGCCACGGCTTATCATGTGTGCAATTTGCCTTCACCGATGGGCGTGAGGGCTCATTCCACCAGGGACATGGCCTCCTCGGTGGCCCTCCTTTCTGGTGTCTCACTTCAGGAGATTTGCGAGGCGGCCGGGTGGGCCACCCCGCACACCTTCATAAGATTCTACAGCCTGCAACTCCCAGTGATGCCTGGTGCCAGGGTGCTCGCGTCCTAAGTGTGCCTGGTCTCCCAGCTTCACACTAGGACGGGCGTGATTACGATGTGGCATAGTGGGTAGTTCATTCCCAGAGTGTCGTCACTCGACGACGCAGTGTCTCATTCCCTTCTCTGGGAACAAGGGTTACAGTCATAACCCGAGACGTTTTTCATCTACTATATAGTAGGGGAGTATGTGACTTCAGATGCAGACAGTGTGTTTATAAAACATGTTTGCTTTGACAACAAAAGTCACGATGGAATGAGATCAGGTGATGTTCATGTCATCAATAATGAAACTGCCTGATTCACTGATCTCATCTAAAGTCTAATAACTGATACTAAGATTGTTGTGTCATTAATAGGCTTATATATAAGTTTAGCATTACTAATCCTGGAGGACTACAGCTTGAGATCCAGCACAGTCCTGAAAAATCAAATCTTCTGTAGGATTTTAATTTTAAGCCTTCTTCATCTGTCGTAATTTGACTCATCTCTATTTTTTGCCTCTCAAATTTCTTCTGTTGTTAAAAACTCTTTTTTCCATCTTCGTAATATTGCACATCTTCGATCTTCTCTCACGCAGGCTGATGCTGAAACATTAATTCATGCATTAATCACATCCCGTCTGGATTATTGCAATGCTCTATTTCTTGGTCTTCCTAAAACACTTATTGCAAGGTTACAATATGTTCAAAACTCAGCAGTCAGAGTTCTCACCTCCACCAGGCGCTCTGCTCACATAACTCCTCTACTGCATGATCTTCACTGGCTACCTGTGGCATCACATATTCACTTTAAGACATTACTTCTAACATTTAAGGCATTAAATGGTCTTGCACCCCCATATCTGTCTGATTTACTCCACCACTACTCTACTGCCCGGTCCCTCAGATCATCTGAGCTTAGTCTTTTGTCCACCCCTTGTTTCCGGCTGTCCACTGTGGGTGGTAGGTCATTAGTGTCAATGCTCCTAAATTATGGAATTCACTTCCCCTACTGTTACGCAATATCTCATCTCTGTCTACCTTCAAGACCCAACTATACACAACTAACGTATTTTGAATAATATGGCTATATAAGACCTGTGCTTGTATTGTGTATGTGGGTATGTTAATGTATGTATGTTAATGTACTATTGTGTGTCTGGACAAATGTACTGTCTAACACTATGTAAAGCGGCCTTGAGCTATGGAAAGGCACTATATAAATAAAACTTCTTCTTCTTCTAAAAAGTTAGATACAGAAAAGTAAGACTGAATGTCCCTTGACTTTCCTTTCCTTTGAAAGTTTCCTTTGTGTCCACATGTTTGACTGGCAGTGTAAATAATATTTAATATTGATATCACAGATTTTTATTGTATTTGCTTTTATTTCTTTTGATCAAGTAAATGTATTCACTGATCTCATTAGTAATCACAGATAATCAGTGGTGTGGAGTTTTTATTATACCGATACCCCAAACAAACAAATGGATAGAGTTTCTCATTAAAACGCTGATCAGTGTAAGAGTAGATATGAGACATGGACTCCACATCATAAAAAGAGACGAGACCCTTCTCATAATCCACAAACACCCCGACCCTCTGAGGCTCCACTCTCAGAGAAAGAGTGACAGCTGGAGAATCACGAGCCCGATACTTCTCATCTCTCCGTCCCACAATCCAGTATCCATTCTCAGGACTCAGACTGAACCTGCTCCTCCTGTTAATGGATTCTCTGGCCACTCCTAAATCCCATTTAGTTTGATCCTTCACCTGAACCTCAAAGTAAAAACTCCCTGAGGAGAATCCGTCCTTCCCAAGAACACCAAGATCAAACTCAAACCTGTCTTCTTCCCCGTCCACTCTGCTCAGTATTCTGTTTCCAACTTTCACTTGCTTCCCATCAGCAGACACGTCAAGACGTGGATGAGCCGTATCAGCATCCAGAATCACTTTCACTGTTGAAAATATTAAACATTCTGCTTTACAGATGACAATTAATACAATAAAGACAAGTATTTATTTTTTAGGAATCATGGCAACTTTACAACAAGATGAACAAAAATAAAACTGCATTGATTGTAAACTAGATAATGTACATAAAATGGTATTATTCAATAGTACTTTTTATTAGTATTCATAATCATTTGTAATCATTGTATGCTTCAGTACATTGAGTGTGGGAAGAGGATTGTGGACTGTAAGACCAATGTATGAGTGTAGTCTAAGTTTCTATGCATATGTAGACATAACGGTTTGTTATACATTCCATGCTAATGTGTACTTAACGGTTTGTTATATTCCATGTATATGTTGACTTATACATTTATACATTACATTTTAATGGACATCACATGTTCGTCTGTTAATGTAGTTTTCCAGCATATAAAAACTAACACTTTAGACCAGAGATCAGAGAAAGCTGAAATGAAGACCATCTCCCAGGAAAATTGTCTTTCTCTCCTATGCTGACATATAAAATAATAAAAAAGGAAAAGGAAAAATAACTGGTGTCCGGTCATGTGAATTAAACTACAACAGGGACAAAGCTTAAGTTTTAAGTCTACAATAAGAAAACTTTGTAGAAACACTCTGATGTTGGCTTGAGAAAGCTTGAACGGAAGTCTGAAATAGTTTAAAAAGCTTGAAGTTGCTAGGGTGTTCTGGGTGGTTTTTAGATGGTTGCTAGGGGGTTGCAATGTGGTTGCTAGGCGATGGATGGGGTGTTCTGCATGGTTGGTATGCAGTTGCTATTGTATTCTGGATGGTTACTAGGCATTTGTCTGGGTGCTGATATGTAGGCAACCGTTTAGCAAGACCTGTATCTCTGCAGAAGAACACAGACATTGGCAATGGCTCTTTTGACTCATGCTACGTAACAGGACTTACAACACAATACACATGCTAGCATTGAATAGCTATGTGATAAAACATGTTAAGAACATGCTTAAAACTCTATAAAAACTCCATAGCAACCATCTGTGACAACTAGCAACTGCCCAGCGACACCCTATTAACCAATCAGAATGCCCAAGGAAACACCAAGTGATACCATAGCAACCAACCAGAATACCTTAGCATCCACCTAGCAACCACCCACAGCACCCTAGCAATGACCTAGCAACCACCCAGGGCACTCTGACAATACCAACAATCACTCAGAACACCCTAGCAACCACCTGGCAATGCCCTAGCAACCACCCAGAATACCCTAGAAACCGCATAGTAACAACATAGAAACCACCCAGAATTCCCTAGCATCCGCATATCAACACCATAGCAACCACCCAGATTGCCATAGCAACAGCATAGCAAAACCCTTGCAACCACCCAGAATAACCTAGCAACTGCATATCAACTGTCTAGCAACCATCCAGAACACAACTCCAAAGGCTGTTTGACAGTATGAATGATATAAACCAACCGCAATGCCTCTAAAGACATTTGGATTTGAAGACATCCCACTTTGGGTTGCTAGGGTGCTCGACAATGGTTGGTGATTGGGTGTTTGCTGTCCAGATTCAAACAAGCTCACACTCATGTTTAAGACACTTGCAGAATATGCCTTTTGATATCTTTGAATGGAAGTCTAAGGAGCTTGGAGCTAGTTCTAAATGATTGCTAGGGTGTGGCTTGATAGTGTCATGATGATCCTGAGAGAATGATTGGCTGCCTGAGTTAAATGAGCTCCGCCCCCTTGTCTCTATAGGGGTATTTACACAGCTGAGTTAAGGCTGACCTGCTCAAAATTATGAGTAAAGATGCAAATTAGCAGAAGGCAGAGTGAATTATGCCTGCTCTGACCCACCTCAGGCCCTAGTATAACAATATGAAGACACGGCATTCCGGTTTCATGGGCACTTCACCATAGTGTCTGTGGGGCAGATTTGGGCAGCTCTTGCCCCCCAGAGGCACAACTTATACCCCATTATGAGGAATGTTCTTACAGAGCCTGCCAGCCTCTTCAAATGTGGTGACCCACATGTTTCTCTGAAATCCTCACTCTGAGCAATGACCCGTCAAAGTCCAATGTCAAGTCTTTTTCGCCCAGTTTTTCGGCTGCCGGGTGAACATCGTACACATGATCACTTATAAAAGTCACAGCTTAATAATCTGCACAAACAGTGCGGGGCGAGTTACAAGCACCACTAATAATAAACTTAAATCAGTTTGTTCTTTCTCAAGCAAACATAATAATCACAATGTTCACTGCACATTATAATAAACAATAATCATCATCATTTTCACATCTTATCTGCTGATAGACTGAAATGTTCTGGTCGTGTTTTTCCTGCTTCACTTGAGGTTGTTGTTCATCACTGGATCGCCTTGTGTTCATTTTTTTGTCTTGCTTTTCATGCACAGTTTTCTCTTATGGCACATATAAACTACATTTCATCATTTAGTGTCTGAATCATTGATTGCGTTTATGCAGTGAATTAAACCAAACTCTCAAAAACAAACAAACAAACAAATAAATTAACAATTGTTTGACATGATGATGAATTTGGGGATTAAAATTATAAAAATAATAATGTCATTGAACATGAATAGTTTTACTCACCCGTGTGTTTTCTAAAATGTGTGACAGCTAAAAACAGAAATTAAGTTATGAAGGGTTCATAACAGAATTCATCTTTAGATCAATAATGAGATCAAACTCCATATAATAACTTTATAAATATAATGAATTGTATACGTATAAATGCACACTCATTCATTGTTTTACAAAAAAATTCACAAGTAATTCATATTTTAATAAAGCCATACAAACAAATTCACCTTGTGTTATAATCCTCTGCTGACTTTGTAAAAGTTGATCACGTTCTAAAGAAAATTCAGAAAAAGATGTGAAAATAACATTGAAATAACATCATTTTTATAACTGAAAACAAGTTATGATCATTTAGTTAAGCCACTGTACATGATTGCTGTTAAAAAAACAAAACATCTAGTTTTAACAGTAACAGCCATTAAAAAAAGCAATATACCATGGAAGCAATGCATTCTGGGTAATATTTGTAAATTAATGGGAAAATACTGGCAAAAAAAGTTGGTGGAACTTTTCTGAAGTCATTTGATTTGAGTTCACTAAAAATAGATCTTAAAGTAAAAATAGCTAAATTAAACAAAACATTATCAAAACTAGAAACATCAGTGTTTCTCTGCTCATCCTGGACTGAAGCACAGACTCTTCATCACACAATGGTGACACACAAAACTCAGAAACCCTTTAAATCACATTTATGGCTGAAAACAGACTTTAAGTGAATAATGAATTAATAACTTAGTAAAGACAGATTCACCATGTTGTATTCGGCTCTTCTCATTCTGTAGTTGATCGTGTGCTGAGGAAAATCAGAATAAAGACAAGAGAAAACAATTCAGACAACAGAGGCATTAAATACAGATATAATTACAGGACCATGCAGTTTAATTCAGACAATGTCTGTAAATTAATAAAACATAAATGAAAAACAAAAGTATGTGAATACACAATGTCTATTAATTACAAATAAACAAAAAAGCAGACTTGACATTAATACTGAATTAAATGATTTAATAAAGACAGATTCATCATGTTGTATTGTTAGCAACAGCTAGCATCATTGCTCACACTGTAGTTTGGAGTACAATTTAAAAATAAAAGAAATGTGTTATTTTCTGTAAAATTGGGATTTTTACAGTATACATTTCCTTCCACAGTGTTTGGGACAAAGACATTTCCTTCAGTATTTCACATCATCAATGAAGATGAGTGAGCCAATATCTGCAGTTTACATAACTTTTTGAATTATCATTTTACATTGGCTCAAGTTGAAAATAGTTAATATTCTAAGAATATGCAACTTAACTGAGGGAACAAAAATATTTTTTACAGTGATATATACCTCGAAACGGATCCTACTGTATTAAAACTGCAATTTAAAATTCAACCTTAACCAAGGGAACCAGCCAACAAGTGCAAACATGTGAACTCATTCAATACTGTGTAAAGTTTTCATCACAGATCGATATTAAACACAATACACAATCATTTTAGATGTGGTGGAAATTACATTGTTCATGACTTTCAGAAGAAGAAAAAAAGACTAAAAATTAATAAAACTTGAAAAAAAAACTACTCAGGCTGCCTTATTTATTTAAAATAATAAGAAAACAAGAACTTTACCTCTGTATTTATGAACAAACACAGCAATCAGTATTCCAGCGATCACAATGAGCACAACTATAACTGAAATCAGGATGACTGATGTCCTCCAAGAAATAAACATATTATCTGCAAAACAAAGTAATTAAGCACATTGAGTAAGTCAAACACATTTTTACAGGCATTTACTTACAGGTGTTTTATAATGTTATGATGTTTCTGAACCATTCTTAAAAACTTAATAAATTGTCCTCAAACAACTTTACTGATTTATACAGTGGAGAATGTTATAGTGATGTGGTTAAATGAACACTGCTCAATGGCTACACTCACCTAAAGGATTATTAGGAACACCTGTTCAATTTCTCATTAATGCAATTATCTAATCAACCAATCACATGGCAGTTGCTTCAATGCATTTAGGGGTGTGGTCTTGGTCAAGACAATCTCCTGAACTCCAAACTGAATGTCAGAATGGGAAAGAAAGGTGATTTAAGCAATTTTGAGCGTGGCATGGTTGTTGGTGCCAGACGGGCCGGTCTGAGTATTTCACAATCTGCTCAGTTACTGGGATTTTCACGCACAACCATTTCTAGGGTTTACAAAGAATGGTGTGAAAAGGGAAAAACATCCAGTATGCGGCAGTCCTGTGGGCGAAAATGCCTTGTTGATGCTAGAGGTCAGAGGAGAATGGGCCGACTGATTCAAGCTGATAGAAGAGCAACTTTGACTGAAATAACCACTCGTTACAACCGAGGTATGCAGCAAAGCATTTGTGAAGCCACAACACGCACAACCTTGAGGCGGATGGGCTACAACAGCAGAAGACCCCACCGGGTACCACTCATCTCCACTACAAATAGGAAAAAGAGGCTACAATTTGCACAAGCACACCAAAATTGGACAGTTGAAGACTGGAAAAATGTTGCCTGGTCTGATAAGTCTTGATTTCTGTTGAGACATTCAGATGGTAGAGTCAGAATTTGGCGTAAACAGAATGAGAACATGGATCCATCATGCCTTGTTACCACTGTGCAGGCTGGTGGTGGTGTAATGGTGTGGCGGATGTTTTCTTGGCACACTTTAGGCCCCTTAGTGCCAATTGGGCATCGTTTAAATGCCACGGCCTACCTGAGCATTGTTTTTGACCATGTCCATCCCTTTATGACCACCATGTACCCATTCTCTGATGGCAATCGGGAATGATTCGTCCCACAGGGCTTGCAAAAAGTCTTTATCAAACAAACACAATGATTTATCTCTCATCCACCCGCGATTGATTGGAATGTTATTTTTGTATTACTTGGCCCGCCCGATCGGTGGATATAAGTGCAAATCATGCCATCTCACACACACACACACACGCCAAGTACGTTGCAGACAGCTTAATCAAAACTTCCGCGATTGTATTTTTCCTTCAAATATCAAGTCAAGAGATTGAACAAAGCACATCAAGAAAGGAATGTTATTTCACTATTTAAGATATGTTTTTGGTAGCCTGTCTGGAAAACACATAGCCCTGGGACGTTGGGCTTTGCGAGCCCTGGCCCATTCATTCCCGTGTCTGATCCCGAATCGCAAAGAACCAACAAACAAATAAAGGATTCTTCAGCCTTTGACAGCGTGCTAAGGTATGTTCTGTTAGACATGTACACACAATAGATGTCAAACAATCTGTAACAATGCAATACTATCACATATAAAAAACATTTTTACTCACATTAGTGTGTTGCTTCATTCATTCATGTAATCTCATCCTGTCTGCAAATCCAGTCTCTTGTTTACAAACGAATCCGTGGTGAAATGAAGGAACAAACACACAATGTCTACCCCACGTGAGCTGGATATTCATTAAAAATAAAGTTCATCGATGCATTCATAATATTTGAATCCAAATGAAGCTTATGCGGTATGTTTATTGCTTAGAAGTGATCCGGTTTAGCTCTATATAGGCCTGTGTCATGTCAGTGGCATGAGCCGGTGGGCATGGCTACAGAATCAGGCATTGTTCATCTTCTGTTGAGACAGCGTTTCACCACACGATGACGTCACAGACTGGCACATTCTAAGATCGATCATTTGCTGGGCCTGGTGTCAATAAAAGCTTCTTTTCTTTTTTTTTGACTAACAAGGAAGTTTTCAGCTCTGAAACACAGAATATTCTTATATTACCATGATATATTTTTTATATATCAAAAGCTCAAGGTAAAGTTGATTTCTCAGTTCATTACCCCTTTAAATTTTGCACGTTCGCACAGATCATCAAAATTTGGGGTAATGGATGAGAGTTTTACTCTCAAAATGAAGTTATTTAACAAAGTTCAGGAGGAGCACGTTCAGCAATCTGCACAAGAGGAAGCCAGTATATATAGGCGTCTCTCACCTCTGTCCCGCGGCAAGTTTCACAGCATCCCACTACCACCCCGTTGCCTTGCTCTTGACTGTTTCTATCCCAGTCAAGGAGGGGGAGTAGTCTGGGTTTGGTAGTCTGGTAGTCTGTCCAAGCTCGGAGCCCTCCCCTGGACAGCACACTAAATATGCATAAATTACTATATTTTGTGTGTAAACTCGTGAATCATTCTCGGCATCTAGTCTTTGTCGATGTTTGGTTTTCAACAATGTCAGTGCAGAAAAGCCTGCCTCACATAAGTATGTGGTTGCAAAGGCCATCAACACTTTAAATGCTCGCTTTGACAATCCTGGATACTGCACCATTGCTGAAGCCTAGAAATCCACCAGTGACTTATTTTTTTAAAGTATGTTTGTGTCTCCCATAAGATGATAACTCCAGTAACTGTTCTTGCTCTTGAAATGAGAGATGTGGGATTGGAGGAGTGACATCAAAAGGATTTTGAATCTATATCTGAGTTTGGTCCATAGATGGGAAGTATAAGTCCGCAGATTTTGGCTGAGCTGGTTGGAATGTTCAATTATGAGGACTTTGACGCAATCACTTAGCACAGCTTCCATGGATTGCAAAAATTCAGATAGCAGAGGAAAGCACTCAATGGAGTTTGCATTTGTCCAGTTGGCCCAGAAAACGTCTCGGTTACGTATGGTAACCCTCGTTCCCTGAAGGAGGGAACGGAGACGTACGTCGGACGTCACCGACGAATTGGGATCATGTCAGGGAGCCCCTATCAGCTTCGAGATCTAGAGAACAGGCCAATGAGAATTGGCGTGCGAGATTTGCATCTCGCGCTCCACCCCACAGTGTGGGTATAAACGGAAGCGAAATGCAGCGCACCTTTGTTTTTCACTGAGGAGCCAAACTATTGACTCGGCCTGCAGTGATGATACAGCAATTGTGGTGACAGGACGTACGTCTCCGTTCCCTCCTTCAGGGAACGAGGGTTACCATACGTAACCGAGACATTCCCTTTCAGTCGGTCACGTTCGACATACGTCGGACGTCACCGATGAATTGGGATCCCTTTGGAACACGCCACAGTTGCTACCACTTCCAGCGCCCTGAGAGAGCCCCTCAGGCCCCGGCTGTTCCGGGCGGGGAAATTCATGCAGGGAGAGTCAGCTGCTGTTCCGCAAGACCCACTCAGCCGACTACTGGATAACGCTGGGAAAGCGTGCCCCGGGGGGCCGCTGTGGAAGCCACATCATGCCCGGAGGGAGTTACCATGTGGAGAATACACGTATGGACTGGCCGTGGGCAGTGCTACATACGGAAGTCCCAGGGGTGGCTCCGGCCAATTTTAGGCAGGGGTCCACACCACATGAGACGGCAGAGCTCGGGAAAGACACAAGCTCGCCGAAGGGAGACTTACCGTGGGAAATACACATATGGGACCGCCGTGGGGGTCACACCATATGGAACCCAGCCTAACACAAGTTCCACCAATGCATATGAGCATTAGGCCTGGCGTCGGACGCTCCGCCACGTCCGACTGCCGAGGGTTGGCGGAGGACTCGACAGGGTTCGCCATGCTGGGGAACTCGACTGGAGCATATAAGCGCACGTATCCGTTCCATGGGGAAGGGAGTGGCGCAGCAAGCCGACACTTAGAACGGGCACTTCGGTGTTACTGACTATGGGAAGTGAGTACACAGGAAGATACCGGCTCTACACGTAGGCTATAGAACCTAGCGAACGTGTTGGGTGTCGCCCAGCCCGCAGCTCTACAAATATCTGCCAGCAAGGCGCCACAAGCCAGCGCCCAGGAAGAAGCTACACCCCTGGTGGAGTGGGCTCTTAACCTGAGCGGGCAGGGCACGTCTTGGGTTTCATACGCCAAGACGATGGCATCCACTATCCAGTGGGCCATCCTCTGCTTGGAGACAGCCTTTCCCTTTCCCTGCTGTCCTCCATAACAGATGAAGAGCTGCTCTGAGGTCCTGAAGCTTTGCGTTCTGTCCACGTAAGTCCGCAAAGCGCGGACGGGACAGAGAAAAGCTAGGGCTGGGTCTGCCTCCTCCAAAGGCAGCGCTTGCAGGCTCACCACCTGGTCCCGGAAGGGAGTGGTGGGAACCTTGGGCACATATCCAGGCCGGGGTCTCAGGATTACGTGAGAGTTACCAGGCCCGAACACCCAGACGTGGGTGCCAGAGGGTGCCCCGTCTCTGAGTCAGGAGGTCCTTCCTCAGAGGAATGGGCCAAGGAGGTGCTGTTGCGAGGAGCACTAGTTCTGGAAACCAAGTCCTGTTGGGCCAGTATGGAGCGACCAACAGGACTTGCTCCTCGTCCTCCCTGATCTTGCACAGTGTTTGTGCAAGAAGGCTCACTGGGGGAAAACGCATATTTGCGTAGGCCCCTGGGCCAGCTGAGTGCCAGCGCATCCGAGCCGAGGGTCCCCTCGGTCAGGGAATAGAACAGCTGGCAGTGGGTGGAGTCTGGGGCAGCAAACAGATCTACCTGCGTGGCCCCAAAGTGACTCCAGATCAGCTGGACCACCTGGGGATGGACTCTCCACTCTCCCGGGAATACTGGCTGTCGTGAGAGCTCGTCGGCCGCACGATTGAGCAGGCCCGGAATATGAATGGCACAAAGCGACCTCAGATGCTTCTGACTCCGTAGGAGGAGATGGTGGGCGAGTTGTGACATGCGACGGGAGCGTAGACCACCGTGTTTGTTGATGTATGCAACGGCCGCAGTGCTGTCCGTACGGACCAGAACATGTTTGCCTCTGAGCGGCGTTTTGAAGTGGCTGAGTGCAAGACGAACTGCTAACAACTCCAGGCAATTGATATGCCATTGCAGTTGGGGCCCCGTCCACAGATCCGATACTGCAAGCCCGTTGTACGTGGCACCCCAGCCGGTGAATAAGGCATCCATGGAGACAACAGCATGCCTGGACACTTGTTCTAGAGGCACTTTTGCCCGTAGAAATGAAGGGTCCGACCACGGGCTGAAGGTTTGGCGGCATCTCGGCGTCACTTGGACACGGAGAGTTCCGCTGCGCCACGCCCATCTCAAGACCCGGTCGTGGAGCCAGCGTTGAAGCGATCTCATATGAAGCAATCCCAGCGGCGTTACTGCGGATGCCATATGCCCCAGGAGCCTCTGAAAAGGTTTCAGTGGTACCGCTGTCCTGCGTTTGAACGAATTCACACAGTTCAACACCGACTGGACGCGCTCCTCGGTGAGGCGTGCTGTCCGGGCGACTGAGTCTATCTCCATCCTGAGAAAAGAGATCCTCTGTGAGGGGCAGAGTTTGCTCTTCTCCCAGTTGACCTGAAGGCCCAACTGGCAAAGGTGGCAGAGCACCATGTCCCTGTGTTTGCACAACTGCTCTCACAACTGGGCAAAGATCAGCCAGTCATCGAGGTAGTTGAGAATGCGAACACCACGCTCCCACACGGGAGCAATGGCCGCCTCCGCGACTTCCGTGGAGACACAGGGCGACAGGGCCAGCCCGAAGGGTAGAACTTTGTACTGACATGCTTGTCCATCGAATGCAAAGCGTAGGAACAGTCTGTGTCGAGGGAGAATCGAGACATGAAAGTACGCGTCCTTCAGGTCGATTGCTGCAAACCAATCTTGGGGACGGATGCACCTGAAGATGCGTTTCTGCGTTAGATTCAAGATTCAAGAGTTTTATTTGTCACATACACAGTTATATACAGAATATACAACCGGCAGTGAAATGTAAACAGGTCCGCTCCATGGACAGTGCAAAATTCACAGTTAAAACCACAAGGAAGAAATTATAATAGAAATAGGATAAAAAGTACTATATATATATATATATATATATATATATATATATATATATATATATATATATATATATATATATATATATATATATATATATATATATATATATGGTGAGTCACCAGCAGCTCGTCAAGCGTCGCCCTGGCAACACACACACACCAGCTGGGAAGCAATCATGAAGCCCAGCTGATGGAGTTCAGACAATCATCTAGACAGGGATATATACCCTGGTTGAAACAAAAGAGGGAGAGAAGATTCTCTCAACGGAAGACTAATGTTTATGGTGTTGTTTGATTTTCCCTCACAGAGAGTGATTAACGGGAGAACCGTGGGACAGACTCTCTACACCTCCTAAACTCCCATATTGTTCAGTGGATTTTCACCTTCATGCCTTGAGACCACAAAGACACACTTTTGGGGGAGCACTTGAGAAGCACAGAGGAACGGTCTGAAGACAACCGTCAAGTGTCTACTGCTCTACTCTCTGTGCATCTCATAACATGTAAATAAACTCACCCTCCGGGTTGAACTCACTTTCTCGTGTCCACTCTCCTTCTCCCCCCTTAGGAACCCGCTACTATATATATATATATATATATATATATATATATATATATATATATATATATATCTGTAGAATTATAAATAATCAAGTCAAGTAGAAGAAAAAAAAAAGTACAAAAATAAGAATAAAGAAGTGGAATAAAATAATTGAAGTAGACTGTGCAGTGAGTAAACTGTAGACTTATAAATATGTGGTTAACAAATGTATAAAGAGTATAATGTGCAAACAGGTTTATAACAGGTTGTTACACAGTAACAACGAGAACAGAACAGAAAGTGCAATGTCAGTGTATCGATGTTTATCCTGAAGTGAAGTCACGTGATGTTAAGTGACTGAGTTCAGGAGTCTGATGGCCTGGGGGAAGAAGCTCCTCCTGAGTCTCTCAGTTTTGGCCATCAGGCTTCGGAAACGCTTACCAGATGGCAGCAGCGTGAATTGAGGGTTTGCAGGGTGATTAGAGTCCTTGATGATCTTAGTAGCTCTACCTTTGTAGCGTTTGGTGTAGATGTCCTGCAGAGACGGGAGAGCTGACCCTGAGATACGCTCGGATAAGCGCACGACTCTTTGCAGGGCTTTGCGGTCATGACTGGTGCTGTTCCCATACCACGCTGTGATGCACTGAGTTAATACACTTTCTATCACCCCTAAATAGAACGTTTTCAGGATAGCTGGTGAAACCCTGAATTTCCTCAGCTGGCGCAGGTGGAACAGTCTTTGCCTGGCTTTTTTCACCTGTGTCTGAATGTGAGCAGTCCAGGTCAGGTCCTCGGAGATGTTTACACCCAGGTACTTGAAGCTGCTCACTCTCTCTACTGGTGACCCCCGCTGATCATGAGGGGGGAGTATGTCCGTTGCTGTCTCTTCCTGAAGTCCACAATCATTTCTTTGGTCTTGCCAACATTCAGAGAGAGACAGTTGTCCTGGCACCATGATGTTAGGTGCTCCACCTCGTCCAAGTATGCCGTCTCATTGTTGTTGGAAATGAGGCCCAGGACAACAGTATCATCAGCAAATTTGATGATAGAGGTGGAGCTGTGTGTGGACAAACAGTCATGTGTGTAGAGAGAGTAGAGCAGGGGACTCAGGACACAACCCTGTGGAGCTCCCACACTCAGGGAGATGGAGGTGGAGGTGGACTGGCCTATTCTCACCACCTGAGGCCTGCCAGTGAGGAAGTCCTCAATCCAGTGGCAGAGAGAAGGATTCAGGCCGAGATCCAGGAGTTTGGAGGTTAGCTTGATGGGAACTATGGTATTAAAGGCTGAGCTATAGTCAATAAATAGCAGCCTTACGTAGTTCCCACTTTTGCTGTCGATGTGAGTGAGGGAGGAGTGGAGGACATGAGAGATGGCATCTTCAGTCAATCTATTGGGACGATAGGCAAACTGAAGAGGGTCCAAAGTGTCAGGAATGAAGGCGCAAATGGTGTTTTTAATGAGTCTCTCAAAGACCTTCATGACTATAGATGTGAGAGCCACTGGACGATAGTCATTTAGGCAAGAGGGTTTACTGTTCTTAGGGACAGGGATGATGGTGGATTTTTGAAGGAGGTGGGGACCACAGATGTAGCGAGGGGACTCATTAAAGATAGATGTAAACAACCCGGCGAGCTGATCAGCACAGGACCACAGAACACGACCTGAAATACCATCTGGCCCAGCAGCTTTCCTGACGTCCACACGCTTGAGTGCTCTCCGAACTTCATCCTCCAAGACAGAGATCACGTGGTTGTTGCTGCTCTGAGTAATTTCCTCTGACGCGCCACTTGGCGGAGCTACAGCTACAGGATGCCGTTAACATCCTGAACGGCAGCTTGTGAAGGGACTGGTTCAGAAGTCGCAGATCCAAGATCGGCCGTAACCCGCAGCTTTTCTTGGGCACAATGAAGTACGGGCTGTAGAACCCTGTCTTCATATCGGCTGGAGGGAACGGCTCTATCGCATCCTTCATGATCTATCGCATCCTTCATCCATGCCAAGCGGTTCCACACTGCTAAAGCTTTCCAATGCACATCCGGGAAAAAGGCAAGGGGGCGGGCAAGGCGATTTATGCGTTGCGCTATGCCCCAGCCACCCGGGGAAGCATGACTGTCAAGTATGAATCTGATTCAGCATGAAACATCCACTATTATAGTGGGAATCTCAGCCTCATCTTCATTTTCAACACAGCCCTCTCTCCGATGCAGTGATTGACATCTGTCCTCTGCTAGAGCCCCAAATGAAATGCTAGGTCCCTCTCATTTATTTATTTTTTTATTTTTTTATTTTTTTTAGGACCAGCAATCCCATTTGTAAGCTACCAGCAGGCATGCGAGATAGTGAGCGTGGCTGTGAGACGGCACACGGCGCTGAACACTCAAACCCTTATGAAAAGGGTAAGATGAACAACGCGCCGACGTGGTCATGCTCTCATGAGAGAACATGAACCACCCACGAACACAGTCTCAGCATGCTGCGATGAGCTAGAAGAGTGGGGGGCCCACGGAGATGTGCTCGGCAGGAAAGCCCCACTGTAATCCTCAGGTCACCCAGGCTTATCAGCCAAAGTAGTCCCTTTTCTGATGCACCAGAAAAGACACTAGATCGGGGTATAAGCGAAGGGACTCAACCCCGTTTGAGGTTTCATAGTCTCGACCGCGCATCTAGAGTGCCGAGTGACGCGCGCTGGGTTGCCGTGATAACCAGCGCTGTCAGCCGGCAGCTAGACGGCACACGGCGCGCTGAACACTCAAACCCTCACGGGTAAGGCAAGACGAACAGCTCACCAACGTGATCCCGTTCTCCTGAAAGAACATGGACCACCCACGAACGCAATCTCAACATAGTTATGCGAGAGGGCTCGTGGCAGTCAACAAGGACAGGAAACAACCGCATCCAGAAAATGTGGAATGACGTCTTGAAAAAGACGCAATGTCACACCCGCGCTGCTCTTTTAGAAGAAAATGTGCCCTTTTAAATGCAAATCTCGCATGCCAATTCTCATTGGCCTGTTCTCTAGATCTCGAAGCTGATAGGGGCTCCCTGAAGTGATCCCAATTCGTCGGTGACGACCGACGTACGTCGAACGCGACCGACTGAAAGGGAACTAGCTTATTAATAAGCGCTTCAACCTTGTCCTGGGTGTTGAAAACAGTGGTACTAAGACCCTGAAGACTTAAATTAAGGAACATTCCACTTTTTTGCAAATAGGCATATTTTCCAAGTCCCTTAGAGTTAAACAGTTGAGTTTTACTGTTTTTGAATTCATTCAGCCGATCTCTGTATCTGGCGGTAGCACTTTTAGCATAGCTTAGCATACATCATTGAATCGGATTAGACCATTAGCATTGCACTCAAAAATCACTGAGTGTGGGGGTTTGCTCGGCCATTTGGTTTATACAGCATATAATGTTAGTAGTTTTGTTGTAGCGTTCTGGTGAGGTAGTGTATAGTTTGATTAAAATAAACTTGTGGAATTGTCGGTATTGTTTATCTACAGTTTCTATGGTACAAAATACTAGTGATGTTATGTTCTGTGCCGAGGCTTCAGAGCTTGTGAAGGGTTTTTCCTGCATTGAAAATTATTTGGCGGCCACTAAAACAAATTTTTGTCCCGCCAAAGCCTTATTTGATCAGTTATTGTGACTTATGAGTGATGTAGATGACTGCTGCGCTTGTGACAGGGCACATGTTAACTGAGTGACAGCGAGCAGATCACGCACACTCTCTCTGTCTTCAAAATAAGCACTGTCTTAGCATAATTTCACATATTCCGTTAATCAAAATCAAAAGGTCGGAAGACCGAATCTATGTTGCACATGGCGTATTCGGACATTTTTTTCCTTGAATTACCGCTGGGTGTGAATTGACTCTTCTCTGACTCACCAGTTCAAATCTGCTCTCCTCGTCCCTTCTGCCCCAGTCTGTTCAGCCAGATTTTCTTGCCTTTCATGTTTCAAAAGCTCATCTTTAGTGTAACTGTTATTCCAGTTCAAATAGATACGGTTCAGGATCTGCACCAAAGTAAATATCTTCTGAATCGTCTCTTACAAATGTCTCCATGGTTACAAGGCACGCTCTCTGTGCAAGCAGGTTGTCACGTTGGTTATGTTGATGGAAGTTCAAGTTAGCTTATTTTCAGGCGCTGTGTAATATCATTGTGCCGCTGCACCCATGGTATGGCAGCAGATACAGAGATCGGCTGAATGGATTCAAAAATGGTAAAACTCAACTGTTTAATTTGCCTATTTTCAAACTTTTTCAAACTTTAACTGTTTAATTTGCCTATTTAAAAAAGGAGTGGAGTGTTCCTTTAAATTAAGTTAATTCAGAGTAGAAAATATGTCTACTAGATATGCCAGCTTCTGAAGCCAGATGTTGTCTCGCAAGTATGAAGACAAGTGAAACAGGTTATGAACAAAAAATTCCTGAACTTCACATCTGGACTCAAAAATAAACCTTTTCACTTGATAACCAGCGCACTTCTGTATGCAGTAAAAGTGTTTTGTGCTCGCTGCCCATTTCATTGCATATAGTGTGAAATATTTGTGAACTTAACGGACGAGCCTTGATGAAGTTGATGCTTTTCATAACGTCATTAAGTACAGACAAAAGTTTATCTGGCATGTCTTTCATTACTAGGGCTTCTCGGTGGACGCTGCAGTGCCTCCAGGAAACTGATGGTGCAACTTTTCGGATGAGAGCTACTGCTCATTTGTGCCTCCCTGTCATTTATTTTGCCCCGTCTGTACACAGCGCACCCAGTCAATGTTGTTTACTCTGAAAAAGCTATTATCCATCAAATTAAAAATTTCATCTTTCTCTCTCATTGGCAACAGGTAAGGACAGATTTTCTCCAATTGTGTGGGGCATACCTTTTTATAGCTATGTGGTAGCTCGTCAGATATGAAGCTTTCTGTGTATTTTTGGAGGCACCTAAGCCTGAATGGGAGTGGATAATTTGTTCCTCCAATTTTCCTTGGAAAAAAAAACAAAAAACTTGCAGGCATGTCTTTTAAGTGACTATGCATGTGTCTCAATCAGCTCCCTAGTTCAGTAGTCAGGGCACTGATCAGGACGCAAGTCAATGGGCTAACTACCCCTAACTACTGCAGTGCCCTAACTACTGAACTAGGGAGCTGACTGAGACGAACCCATTGTCTTGTTTGTAAGTGCCGGACCATATACGAGGGCTTGAGACTGCTATTAGCTAAAACTTCACCACAGATACCCATTGTGGGTTTGGACTTTCTGTATCACCAATCCATGTAAACCAGAAACCAATGTAACTGTCACAGTATTTGCGTTTCTATCGAATGTAGGCCTATTTCTCTTGACCAGCACAT
This sequence comes from Paracanthobrama guichenoti, assembly GCA_018749465.1. Lineage (NCBI taxonomy): Eukaryota > Metazoa > Chordata > Actinopteri > Cypriniformes > Gobionidae > Paracanthobrama > Paracanthobrama guichenoti. The sequence goes on along the minus strand of CM031945.1, from coordinate 20,327,787 downwards.
CTCTGTTACATTTCTCTGTTCCCACTTCTTCACCCCGTTCATTATCCTCTATATCACCTCTATAACAAAGTTAGACTTTTTAAACTGTAGTATAAATTAATTAATCATCAGTTAACGCCTAATATGAAAAGAGCAGGGCTATTGTGATGCAAACGTGCTTGTACAATTAAATTAAAATATAGTAATTTGCAGCTTGTAATGTAAAATTTTAATTTCTCAATAAAACTTTGACATGTGAAGTTTGCCCAAGTTAAATGCGTAAAAATAACAGAGACAATTTTTCCACCATTACAAATATTCTCTCATGCACCCCCGGTGGTCAGTCTGTGCACCCCAGTTTAAGAACCACTGCCTTAAGCCTTTTGGCTCTTCTACTGTTCTACTCTTCTAATGTTATTCCTCCATATATTTTTTTTTAAAACAAGTCTTTGATGCTGCTGGTTCCCATCTTCTGACTAAGATAAATCGCTGTTTAGAAACTGGTATTATTCCTGACTTGTTAAAACATGCAACAGTCTACCCCTTGCTTAATAAAAACAGAACTTAGACCCAAATCTCCAAGATTTTGGAGAAAACAGTCCTCCAAAAATTGCAAAGGTTTCGGGCTGATAATATGTTTTTTGAAAATTCTGAAGGTTGAAGGTTTTAAATGATGTCCTAATAATTTATGGGCTGTCATTCCACTGTTATGCTGATGACCAAATGTATCTGCCCTTAAAGAGAAATTCAGAGGGTTTGGACACTATTTTGGCCTGTTTGTCAGATGTTGAGTCCTGGTTGTCTCTAAACTTTCTGAATTTCAATGAGAGTAAAACAGAAATGACTGTGCTCCAAAACTAAACCTTGATGGAATGTTTTCTTGTGTGAAGCCTTAGGAGAAAAATCTGGTTGTGAATCTAAGAAATTTGATAGGCAGATAAATTCAGTGGTGAAATCTTGCTTTTTTCAGCTTTTTTAAATCAAAAGTAAAGACATTTCTTTCTTTTAAAAAATGTAGCACTCTTGCATTATTATTTTATTGGTTTTATTGTTACTGCTGTGTTTATTAGTCATTTTATTGTAAAAACATTGGTCAACTCAGTTTGTATTTAATGGTGCTATTTAAATAAATTTGCACACATTTTATCTGTAGCATCCAACCGTATGCCATTTTTAAGCCAAACATTTTGTGATCCTTAATATTTAAAGCACATTTGAAAAATTTCTGCCAACATTATGAGAACATTCATTAAATAGCCTACTACCGACAATGTGTGTTGATTTCACAAACATTGTGTAGGATTATCCATGAACGAAACCCATCAAATAACCTCAGCACAGCAAATTACAAAGCACTTTTTCCATATCTAAGGGAACCAAGGTTACGTTAGTAACCGAGTACGTTCCCTTGCAATACTACACGAGTACTGCGTCGTATGTCTTATTAATATAAATAAGACAAGACGCATATGGGGATAATACAGTCACACCGTGCTAGGTAAGATGATGCAGTCAAGATCTCAGTCAAGTTAAGCCACAAGTGGTGCTCCAACACCACCAAACTAGCCATCGAGCAACCAATGGCCGTGGTCTTTGTGGCGCGCAGGGCCAGATCCGTGTCGTGTCCGGCCTCATCCAAATCTTTAAGGAGCTTCGCTTGATACACCTGGAGAACCGCCATGGAATGTAAAGCGGAAGCTGCATGAGCCGATGTGTATGCACATCCAGCGATGGCTGAAGTGGTACGACAGGGCTTAGATGGATGAGCGGCCTTGATTTTCCATCCAATGGCGGTGGGTGGACACAAATGTGCAGCCACAGCCTTGTTCAGAGGAGGTAACTTCTCATAATCCTTCTGCCTGGCGCCGTCAATGGAGGTGAGAGCGTGAAGGGCAGAAGAATGAAGGTGGGCTGAGTAGGGAGCACGCCATGATTTTGTCAGCTCGTCGTGCATTTCTGGAAAGAAGGGTGCTGACTGCTGAGAGGGAGCTTGACGACGTCCAGGCAGTGTTGCCAGATTGGACTGAAGATTTCCAGCCCAACTACAGCATAAAACCCGCCCATTTAAAAATACCAGCCCAAAATGCGTACTGTTGTAACTAATACAAAAGGGCACTTTTTAAATACGCACGCACACACACACACACACACACACGTCAGCTATATGTTTAATGAATTATCAAACATTATACCAAAACAGTATAGCAGAATAATATAGCGTAGTATAAACACGCTTACCTTTGTATAGGGACTTAAGGCAGTGAATCTTCACAGAACTGAAGAGAACGTCTCATGAACTTTGTACAGTCACAACAAGAGTCATTAATACATTGTTGAGTCAAATCTCTCCAGCAACTGCCGGGGAGGTTTGAAAGTTGCAGAAGTCCAGCCATTTCTGGCCAGGCCAGTACGCACATCCATGATGCTGGAGAGTAGTGGCAGTCCCATGCGATTTCTAGTGTCATCTTTCAAAAGCGAGACCAAGGAAAATGCTCGCTCAACATGGGCATTGGAGACCGGCAGAACAAGAAGTCTTATGGCACCTTGCGCAAATTCCTGGAAACACTTATTTCCTCCTGCATCTTTAAATGCTTCGACTTCCAGCCAAAACTTGTCAATATCCTGATCAGTAGAGAAGCCTGCTAATGCCACATTCCTCCATTGCGATTCTAATGTGTCAATCGGGCATGAGAAAAGATCAGCTGGCAAGTCCTTTACTCCAGGCCTATTCAGGGTGGACATCACAGATTTTGGGCACAAGAGCTCCAGTTTGCGCAACATTTCCATTGAAGTAGGTAAGCGTAATTGGTACTGCATTACAAGTTCTTTCAGAAAATCCATACAACGCGATGCGATTCTCTCTTTCATGTCGGGGGCTAACCTACTTTCCTCCAGTTGGTACATAAATGTGGTACCCAGGTCCGCATCCAGGGGTGAGAGGAATATGTTAGACTGTGCGAAGTCAAGTTCCCGGAGCTGCTTGACATTACTCATCCGCAAGATGCTCGGTTTGAGAATGCGTCTAACAGTTGCCATGTACAATCTTTCAAGGTCTCTAAACACACCAAGAGTGTTTCCTGTTTCCAACTGAAAGCATTTATTCACAGCTTTGATTTCCATCAGAACAGGTTGAAGAAAGTACATGTAGAGGAGATTAGTTTTGTCACTGTACATCTCCTTTAAAAGCCGTGCAGTATAACAGTGTTCTGTACTTGAAACCACGTTAAAGTGCAGTGCGAGAGCATCTTTTTGGTCCACAATACGGTCAATGCAGTCAGCAATCACAAGCCAACAGGTACAGCTTGGACTTAGTCATTTCAAAGGGCAGCCCCCGTTATTGATAGTTTCATAGATGTTCTTATAGTCATACTGCTGCTTTGCTGAATGAGCGAACCAGTTGTAGGTTTCTCTAACCATGTATTCTATGTTGCTCGGAAGAAGCTGCATTGCTTTATTTGCAACAATGTCAAGTGAATGACAAACAGTAGGGTGAAAACTGAATGGTGTTTTCCAACCATTACACTGGCACCATCTGTGGCAATGCCCATCATGTTTTTGATCTGCAGGCCATTCTGGGATAGAAAGGCAACAACAGTGTCTGATATGCCTTTAGCGTCAGCATCTGTCAGCTCCACAAGTCCAAGATATGTACTGACGAACTTGTTGTGTTTTTTTGAGAGGTATTTCACACAAATACATAGAAGTTTGTTCACAGATATGTCAGTGCTTTCATCAAGATACAGGGAATACGGAGACTCACCGATATCCTCCACAAGTTCTTCTCTGAAGTGTAGTGCGAGGACAGATTTGATTACTGCTGTGCACTTTGTCCGGTGCATTTGAAATGTTCCCATCTCGTCTTTTAAAATGTCTGACAAATCATCCACCTCATTTATTGAAGTGTGACAAGCAACGTAGGCAGCGATTCTAATTTCCCAGCGCTTTTGGTCATCCTTGATTGGACACAGCCCTGCTGCTCCCGCTGACACAGTAACAGCTTTAACGCTTGGTGCACAGCACGATTTGTGTTTTTTTGTGTTAGCATGTTCCTTCAGATCGTTTAACTGTGCTCTGATTTCTGACCGACAATATTTACAAAATGCCTTTGACTCATCGCCTACCACAGGTGCAATCCATGTTTTCAGAGACGGGTCGTTCTCCCATTCTTTTCAGTAGGACTTTCTATATTTACCCCACTTTGGCATGATGATGATAAAATACCGTACACTTGTAGCTTTGCTAGAGTAATATAGGTTTAACGAACAACAACCCGCAATCAAGCTTGAAATCTGATTGGACAGGACTCCCCTGAACCTTATTGGCTAAACTGAACCATAATTAAAACGTCAACATTACATATTATACTTTATTGTAAAGTTCGTTTTAATGTAAAAATTAATAAAATAACATTTCTAGTCAAAAAATAAAAACCCGCCAGTTGCATCAAAAACCAGCCCAAATTTTGTCAACCAGCCCAATGCATTTTTTCCCGGTCAGACGTGACCAAAAGGAGCCCAATTGGGCGGGAACCCGCCCAATCTGGCAACACTGCGTCCAGGCAGGAACCACTCGTCTAAGCAGCTACGCTTAGGTTCCTCATGCACAGACCACTCTAAACTGAGCTGTTTGACCGCTTTGGACAGCACGTGATAGAGCTCTGAGTCACTAGAAGCTCTGACGTTAATAGGCTCCAAAGACGGCAAGGGGGCGGGGTTTCATGCTGCGAGCCCAACCACTCCTCGGCCTCTGACGCCGCTAAGGACATGCTGTCGTCCTGCGGCTTGTCATCAGACCCTCCAAACGAGACAAAATCACTCGTGATAACAGAGGGATGTTGGTCTGGATGGGAGACATGGACAGGGGAACCTCTTCCTCTTTCTCTTAAAGGATACACCGAAGTGCACTCGCTCGGCTGCAGGCGGCTCGTAGGCGAAGCGCGAAGCGCTTATCTGGCTGTAACACAGCAGCACGAGAACAGGGTTGCTTGAGAGCGGCGATCTGATCTGGCTGCTGTAGAGCGGGCGATCAACACTGCATGTGAGCAGCAGTCTGAGTGGCGAGCTGAAGAGCTTAGAGTGCTGCGGCTGCTCGAAGCGGTGGCTGTGCGGGCACAAGCTGCATGAGAGCGGCGAGCAGGGAGGCAGGCTGATCGACTGCAGTTCGAAGATCAGTGGCGAGTCCAGCTGCTTGCAGGGGAAGACAGCTTCAATCCGAGTTCCAACGAAGAGATGTTATCTGCATCGCTGAAGGAGAATTAATCGATTTGCCATGGTGAAACGGCCACTTTTATAGCACGAGGCTCCACTCCTTTTCGGTGGCCTCGAGTGAGCTCACTCACCATTGGCTTGCGTGTTCCGCGCCGTCAATGGTTCAATTTCTTTAACTTTTTGAACCAATCGACATGCAGTATTCTCTGCATGATTGTATAAAGGCTTCAGAATCTGAGAAAAAGGAGTTTTCCCCATATGCGTCTTGACTTATTTATATTAATAAGACATATAATGCAGTACTCGTGTAGTATCGCAAAAGAACCACAGTTCAAAGATCACAGAGATTTTTGTAGTTTATTTAGTTTATGTATTAGAGTGGTCCCCAAACCGGACACTCACCAGCCCTTGGCTGCGCCTAGAAATTCTGTCCATAAAAATTATGAACAGAACTGGTGACAAAGGGCAGCCCTGCCAGAGTCCAACATGCACCTGGAACAAGTCTGACTTGCTGCTGGCAATGCAGACCAAGCTCCGGCTCCGGTCGTACAAGGAAAAAAAACAGCACTAAGCAAGGGGCCCCCGGACCCCGGACCCGGTACTCCCAGAGCACCCTCCACAGGACCCCACAAGGGACACAGTCGAATGCCTTCTCCAAATCCACAAAACACATGTGGATTGGTTGGGCAAACTCCCATGAACCCTCCAGCACCCTGGAAAGGGTATAGAGCTGGTCCAGTGTTCCATGACCAGGACGAAAACCACACTGTTCCTCCTGAATCCGAGGTTCCACTATCGGTTTCTCCTCTCCAGTACCCTGGCATAGACTTTCCCGGGGAGGCTGAGAAGTGTGATGCCCCTGTAGTTGGAACACACTCTCCGGTCCCCCTTCTTGAAAAGAGGGACCACCACCCCGGTCTGCCAGTCCAGAGGCACTGTCCGCAAGAGGCGTGTCAGCCAAGACAGCCCCACAACATCCTGAGACTTGAGGTACTCAGGGTGGATCTCATCGACCCTTGGTGCCTTGCCATTGAGGAGCTTTTTAACTACCTCGATGACTTCAGCCTGGGTGATGGATGAATCCACCTCTGAGCCCTCAGCCACTGCTTCCTCAATGGAAGACGTGTTGGTGGGATTGAGGAGATCCTCAAAGTATTCCTTCCACTGTCCAACGATATCCCCAGTTGAGGTCAACAGCTGCCCATCTCCACTGTAAACACTGTAAACAGCTTCCCCCTCCTGAGGCGGCGAACGGTTTGCCAGAATCTCTTCTGAGGCCAACCGATAGTCTTTCTCCATGGCCTCACCGAACTCCTCCCAGGCCCGAATTTTTGCCTCCACAACCACCCGGGCTGCAATCCGCTTGGTCTGCCTGTACCTGTCAGCTGCCTCAGGAGTCCCACAAGCCAACCAGGCCCGATAGGACTCCTTCTTCAGCTTGACGGCATCCCTTACTTCCGGTGTCCACCACCGGGTTTCGGGGATTTCCGTCTCGACAGGCACCGGAGACCTTACAGCCACAGCTCCGAGCAGCCGCATCGACAATGGCGGTGAAGAACATGGTACACTCTGACTCAATATCTCCAGACTCCCTCGGGATCTGGTCGAAGCTCCGTCGGAGGTGGGAGTTGATGATCTCTCTGACAGGGGGCTTGGCCAAACGTTCCCAACAGACCCTTACAGTACGTTTGGGTCTCCCGAGTCTGTCTAGCTTCCTCCCCCGCCATCGGATCCAACTCACCACCAGGTGGTGATCAGTTGACAGCTCTGCCCCTCTCTTCACCCGAGTGTCCAAGACATACGGCGGGAGGTCAGATGAGACGACCACAAAGTCGATCATCGACCTCCGGTCTAGGGTATCCTGGTGCCAAGTGCACTGATGGACACCCTTATGCTTGAACATGGTGTTTGTTATGGACAAGCCGTGACCAGTACAGAAATCCAATAACAGAACACCGCTCGGGTTCAGATCAGGGGGGCCGTTCCTCCCAATCACGTCCCTCCAGGTGTCACTGTCACTGCCCACGTGTGCGTTGAAGTCCCCCAGAAGAACAATGGAGTCTCCAGTTGGAGCACTTTCCAGCACCCCTCCCAGAGACCCCATGAGGGCCGGGTACTCCGCACTGCCGTTGGGCCCGTAGGCACATACGACAGTGAGAGACCTATCCCCTACCCGAAGGCGCAGGGAAGCGACCCTCTCATTCACCGGGTTGAACTCCAACACATGACAGCTGAGCTGGAGGGCTATAAGCAAACCCACTCCAGCCCACCGCCTCTCACCATGGGCAACTCCAGAGTGGTAGAGAGTCCAGCCTCTCTCAAGAAGTGTGGTTCCATAGCCCAAGCTGTGCGTTGAGGTGAGCCCAACTATCTCTAGCCGGTACCTCTCAACCTCCCGCACAAGCTCAGGCTCCTTCCCTGCCAGCAAGGTGACATTCCACGTCCCTAAAGCCAGTTTCCGCGTCCAGAGATCGGGTTGTCGGGGACCTAGCCTTCGACTGTCGCCCAATCCACTATGCACCGGCCCCATATGATCCTGCAGGTGGTGAGCCCATGGGAGGGTGGTCCCACGTCGCTCATTCTGAGCCCGGCCGGGCACCATGGGTGTAGGCAGGGCCATCAGGCGCTCGCATACGAGCCCCAACCCCGGGCCTGGCTCCAGGGTGGGGCCCCGGCTGTGACATGCCGGGCGACGTCTCAGTCCTGATTTTAATTTGACTCATATTGGGTTTGTGAACTGCTCTTAGTCTGGCCCGTCACCAAGGACCTGTTTGCCTTGGGAGACCCTACCAGGGGCATATAGCCCCAGACAACATAGCTCCCAGGGTCATTCGGGTACTCAAACCCCTCCACTACGATAAGGTGACAGTTCAAGGAGGGGTGCTCATAATCAGTGATCATAATTTTATGATATTATTACCGTTGGCCACAGGATAATATTGTGTCCAGAATTGGTAAAATACTCTAATATTAATTTCTCGGTGGACAAATAGTTGATGAAGTGTTAGTTGTCGTTCTAAATGTTTAAAGGATGTTCCAAGAATGTTTTTCTAAGAATGTTTTCTACCACCATTATGAGAAAATTTAAAAACCTAACCTAAATTTAAGCAAATTATGTTTCTGTGCTAACCTTTTGAGAGCCCTAAAGACCACATAACACTGAACAAACATTCTATTAACTTTACTGGAAGAACGTTTGTTCATAACTTTTGAGAGAACCTTGTCAGAACACTAGCCAAAGTTATGAGAACGTTCTCTGTTAGCTGAAATATTGCTTTTAACTTTACATAGTGAGTTCATAATCATTCTTTTTACTGTATCAAAAATATGATGAGAACATGACAGACAAGTACAGTAACAGAAGTGTTAGTACTTACTTGTGGTGATAATCACTGTCTCCAGCATGTGATGTCTCAGTTTGACTCTGCAGTGAATCTTGTCGTCACTGTGATGTACAGTGATGGTGTGTTTCAGACTGAATCTGTCTGTGTTTCTGTTTGTCTCTGTAGTTTCTGAACTCAAACTGACTCCTTCACTGTCCAGCCACTCAAGATCAGGTTCAGGATACCAACCTTCAGATTCACACTGTAGATGAAGCCCTCCTGAATGATCAAACCCATCTACAGTGATCACTGGAGGACTTCCTACAGCTACAGATCAACAAGAAGAACATTCAGTTGTTACTTTGGCTTTTTGAGTTAGTTTGTTCCATTAAAAGATCATACTGGTTTTCACTGGTTTCCTCACCTTCAACTCTGACATAAACAGTGGTGTCATCATACCAGGATTTGGACTGAATAAAACACTTGTAAAGTCCTTCATCAGAGATTCTGACTGTTGAGAGTTTGAGTGATGCATTTCCTGTCTGTAGTTCTTGATGGATCAGTTTTGTTTTCCCTCTGTACGACTGAATCTGATCTGTGTTTCTGTCTTCAAGATCCTCATAGAGATGCACTAGTGAACCTCTCAGATCTGGTCTAAACCACTCGACTCTCATGTCAACAACACTTATGCTGGGTTTGAGTGAACAGGGCAGAATCACATCTTCACCAGCTACAGCAAATACAGGATCTGCAGATCCCACTACTTTAAACCGCTCTGTTACAAGAGAAAGAGAGCAGGTCTGAACTACACATCCTAAAGCTTTTATCCCTGATGTTGTTCCAGACAAACATAACTGCAAAAGTATAAATATAAAGTATTATTCACAATGATGAATAAATTACCTGATCTTGAATCTGTAATTCCACTAATAAGCAGGAGAGTCAAACACATGAGCTTCATCTCTGTGGAGATACAGACGCTAAAAGAAAATATGAAAAATAAAAACATTACAAAAAATAAGTGTGTCAGCATACAGTACATGTTTTTCACTTAACTTTCTAACCAAAAGCGAGACACATTTACAGTCACTTTCTGTTGAAGGAAAACTGGTTAAACCGGGTCAAGACAAAGCAGAATACAAATATACATGTATCTACATGTAAACATATACATATAAAATTATATGAAAAGGATGAGTGTTTGTGGAATCAGGGTTTTTTAATTTTATTTTTTTAAATGCAAATATATATATAATCCTGATTTCAAAAACCTTTCATTTATTTACAAGATTAAGTATTACATACATTAAACCTGTTAAACACACACACACTCCTCAAGTCACACTCATGTCAGACTTCAGGTAAATGTGTTTTTTTCCATGACTTACCTTCAACTCAACATTCAGTGTGTTCTGTCTTAATAAATTACATCCATATGAGAGTTTGTACGATCGTAAGGAGATCATTCCTGGTTTATTTCCACTTTCTCTTGTAGCCAAACACCTGAACAGACGACAGTCCCTCCCATCATTCCAGCTGATAAACCTGCTGCAACTTTTTCTGTCACACAGACTGACATTCCTCACTGTAATCTGATTTGAAATATGCCAGACGGAATTAAAAGAATGTGCAAACATGCTGATGATAAAATATATACGCATTCACAAATATAGAGAGAACTGTGACCCACTACTGACAACGCACCAGACAGTTTATCTAATATAAAATTTATCCTTGAAATAAAAAACATAAAAATCAGATTCCACCAAATTGGCATCTAGGGTTCGCCAGGAAACTCATGTAAAAAACAAACAAAAAAAAACCTTATCATCTCAGGCAGGGGAATGCCGCTGTGAAACTTACCTGTTCATACAGCACAGATGAAACCCGGAGATTATAAAATCATGCAAATGTATTGGTCAATTAGACACACGCAGACATCAAAAATATGAAACTCAACAATTGTGAAAATCAAAACAAAAAATTGGGGATAAACTTCACAAAAAACAAAAACAAACTATGATTCATACTGCAATGCATGATGGGTGTTTGTTTATTAAGCTTGCACCCAGTATGCATTGCAGCATTAAACTTTTAATATTGTAAAGTTTGAAAGTGATTTGGTTTAGGAAATGTCCTACCAGAATGGTGTGTCCATTAAAACACAGTGGATACAGTACTCAATCCATTCTCATTTATTGTACATATCAGCATGTGAATCAGGCCATAGTCGCATGAGTTGAATGGGAATCAGATATAAAGTTGCATGGTTTCTAAACAAAAGACAATAAAGAACAAACTGAATTTTAAATATATAATGCAACTAATTCAACATTAAACAATTCAAATGAATAAACGTAAAATGTCAGGAACACACCAACTCTACAGAAAGCGTCTCGGGGTTACGACTGTAACCCTTGTTCCCCGAGAAGGGAACGAGACCCTAACCCTTTGGGGAATGAAATACCCACTATGCCACACCATAATCACGCCCATCCTAGTGTGAAGCTGGGAACCCAGGCACACTCAGGACGCGAGCACTCTGGCACCAGGCATCACAGGGAGTTGCAGACTGTAGAATCTTATGAAGGTGTGCGGGGTGGCCAGAAAGGATAGCCACTGAGGAGGCCATGCCCCTGGTGGAATGAGCCCTCATGGCCATAGGTAAAGGCAAACTGCGCACCTGATAAGCCGTGGCTATAGCCTGGACAATCCAATTGCTAATTGTCTGTTTTGATGCAGGCAGCCCTTTCTTGGGTGAGCCAAAGCACAACAGCAACTGGTCTGACTTTCTCCACTGCAAGGACTTCTCCAAATAAATTCTTAGGGCTCTGACTGGGCTCTGACAAGTCTCCCTTCTTCCGCCGTCATGTGAGGTGGAGGATTGAAGGGCTGAAGAACCACTGACTGTGCCGCATTAGATGGCACCTTGGGCACATAGAATCTGGTCTTGGGTGTAAGATGGCCTTAACTCCACCGGGGGCAAACTCCAGGCAAGTTGGTGCAATCGCCAAGGCCTGGAGATCCCCCACTCTCCGCAGAGAGGTGATAGCAAGGAGAAAGGCCACCTTAAGGGTCAGGGTCTTTGCCTCAGCCGACTCCAGTGGTTCGAAGAGGGTCTCAGCCAGCCCCTCAAGTACCACCACCAGGTCCCAGGTTGGGACTCTGGAGGGAGCCGCAGGCCTCATCCTCCGAGCCCCACAGAGGAAACGTACAACCAGATGGTGCTTACCTAAAGCCCCATCACCTACAGGTGAGTGGAAAGCCCCAATGGCAGCCACATACACCTTAAGTGTGGACGGGGTAAGACCAGCGGATAAATTATTTTGGAGGAACTCCAGTACTGAAGCCACTGGGCAGTTAACTGGGTCCACCTCACTCTCTCTACACCAAGTGGAAAACACATTCCACTGGTGGAAGGAGCCCTGGAGCTGAGCAGGGTCTTGACAACAACTGCTGACAGGCCAGCCTCTAGGTACGAGCCCCCTCAGGGGCCAGACCCAGAGGTTCCATAGCTCTGGCCAGGGGTGGAATATTGTGCCCCTTGCCTGAGACAGCAGATCCCTAGCTCAGAGGGACCTGCCACGGGAGGCCGTCTAGTAGTGCTATATTGTCAGAGAACCATACCCAGGTCAGCCAGCAGGGTGCTACTAGAAGTAGGCTGATCCCTTCTCGATGGACCCTCTCCAAGACTCCCGGGAGCAGAGCGATCGGGAGAAATGCATACAGACGCAGCCTTGACCACGTCTGCGGAACTGGATGCCTGAGAGAGAACCACAGTGGACAGTGGGACGTCTATTGAGACGCGAACAGATCCACTTCCACTCGGGATGGAGTCGCCACTCCTCGGGCCTCAGCCCCTGCCTCGACAGGACATCTGCTCCCTGATTTTGGTCCCCGGGGATGTACATCGCTCTGAGAGACGAGTTTCCCCTGGGACCACAGGAGAATCTGGTGTGCCAGTCTGCATAGAGGGCGTGACCTCAGACCCCCCTGATGATTCAGATATTTACATTTACATTTAGTCTTTTTTTTTTTGTCCTGAGCATATCAGGACATGGTGGCCGTGGAGGTCCATGAAAAGCTCCTCAGAGCTTTGTAGACCGCCAGCATTTCCAGGCAGTTGATGTGCCAGGAAGAATGCCGGGCCTCCCACAGACCTCTCGCAAACCGTGCCCCAACCAGTGAGGGAGGCATCTGTTGAAATTGTTTTCCGGCAACATGATGCTCCCAGCATTGGCCCCTGGGACAGGAACCAAGGTTCCTTCCATATGACGAGGAAACGAAGGCATCTGTGCCCTGATCATACAGAATGGATTTCCCCTCGGGGAAAACCCCTTGGCTCTCAGCCACCACTGTAGGGGTCTCATGTGTAGCAGGCCAAAAGGTATCACATTGAACGCTGCTGCCATGAGCCCCGGCAGTCTCTGAATCTGCTTCACTGTGAGGCAGCGGCCTAGCTTCACCTTGGAGACCATCGCCCGTATGGACTCTACACGCATGGGAGACATTTGTGCCCGCATCGTCGTGGAGTCCCATATGACTCAATGGAATGTAGCCCTCTGGGAAGGCATCAACACACTCTTTTTCATGTTGAGTCTCAGCCCCAAGCACCTGATATGGGCCAGAACAACATTTCCATGCCGAACTGCCATCTCATGCGACTTGGCCAGTATGAGCCAGTCATCGATATACAAACCCGATTCCAAAAAAATTGGGACACTGTACAAATTGTGAATAAAAAAGGAATGCAATAATTTACATTTAAATCTCATAAACTTATATTTTATTCACAATAGAATATAGATAACATCAAATGTTGAAAGTGAGACATTTTTAAATGTCATGACAAATATTGGCTCATTTTGGATTTCATGAGAGCTACACATTCCAAAAAAGTTGGGACAGGTAGCAATAAGAGGCTGGAAAAGTTAAATGTACATATAAGGAACAGCTGGAGGACCAATTTGCAACTTATTAGGTCAATTGGCAACATGATTGAGTATAAAAAGAGCCTCTCAGAGTGGCAGTGTCTCTCAGATTTCAAGATGGGCAGAGGATCACCAATTCCCCCAATACTGTGGCCAAAAATTGTGGAGCAATATCAGAAAGGAGTTTCTCAGAGAAAAATTGCAATGAGTTTGAAGTTATCATCATTTACAGTGCATAATATCATCCAAAGATTCAGAGAATCTGGAACAATCTCTGTGCGTAAGGGTCAAGGCCGGAAAACCATACTGGATGCCTGTGATCTTCGGGTCCTTAGACGGCACTGCATCACATACAGGACTGCTACTGTAATGGAAATCACAACATGGGCTCAGGAATACTTCCAGAAAACACTGTTAGTGAACACAATCTGCCATTGCTGGCTAAAACTCTATAGGTCAAAAAAGAAACCATATCTAAACATGATCCAGAAGCGCAGGCGTTTTCTCTGGGCCAAGACTCATTTAAAATGGACTGTGGCAAAGTGGAAAACTGTTCTGTGGTCAGACCAATCAAAATTTGAAGTTCTTTTTGGAAAACTGGGAGGCCATGTCATCCGGACTAAAGAGGACAAGGACAACCCAAGTTATTATCAGCACTCAGTTCAGAAGCCTGCATCTCTGATGGTATGGGGTTGCACGAGTGCGTGTGGCATGGGCAGCTTACACATCTGGAAAGGCACCATCAATGCTGAAAGGTATATCCAAGTTCTAGAACAACATATGCTCCCATCCAGACGTTGTCTCATTCAGGGAAGACCTTGCATTTTCCAACATGATGCCAGAACAATGCCAGACCACATACTGCATCAATTGCAACATCATGGCTGCGTAGAAAAGAAGGATGCGGTTACTGAAATGGCCAGCCTGCAGTCCAGATCTTTCACCCATAGAAAACATTTGGCGCATCATAAAGAGGAAGATGCGACAAAGAAGACCTAAGACAGTTGAGCAACTAGAAGCCTGTATTAGACAAGAATAGGACAACATTCCTATTCCTAAACTTGAGCAACTCAAGATTCAAGATTCAAGAGTTTTATTTGTCACATACACAGTTATATACAGAATATAACAGGTCATATAAACAGGTCCGCTCCATGGACAGTGCAAAATTCACAGTTAAAAACACAAGGAGGAAATTATAATAGAAATAGAATAAAAAAGTAATATATATATATATATATATATATATATATATATATATATATATATATATATATATATATATATATATATATATATATATAAATATAAAATTATAAATAATCAAGTCAAGTAGAAAGAAAAAGTAAAAAAAAGTGGAATAAAATAAGTGAAGTAAACTGTGCAGTGAGTAAACTGTAGACTTATAAATATGTGGTTAACAAATGTATAAAGAAGTATAATGTGCAAACAGGTTTACATGTGCAAACGGTTTATAACAGGTTGTTACACAGTAACAACGAGAACAGAACAGAAAGTGCAGTGCAATGTCAGTGTATCGATGTTTATCCTGAAGTGAAGTCACGTGATGTTAAGTGACTGAGTTCAGGAGTCTGATGGCCTGGGGGAAGAAGCTCCTCCTGAGTCTCTCAGTTTTGGCCATCAGGCTTCGGAAGCGCTTACCAGATGGCAGCAACGTGAAATGAGGGTTTGCAGGGTGATTAGAGTCCTTGATGATCTTAGTAGCTCTACCTTTGCAGCGTTTGGTGTAGACGTCCTGCAGAGACGAGAGAGCTGACCCTGAGATACGCTCAGATAAGCGAACGACTCTTTGCAGGGCTTTGCAGTCATGACTGATTTGAGAAGGACGTTATTGTTATTGTTTGCGTGGCTTGCTCTGTAAGCGTGTTAATGAAGCAAAGCGCCACATCCGTGAACTCACTTACGTCAGCTGAACTCGCTCGGAACATGTCCCAGTCAACATCATCCAGAGCTGCCTGTAGCGCGGTCTCTGAATGGGGGGACCAGCGCTTAACTTCCCGCCTCACCGGGGGTTCCTGAACGAGCCTTTGTTTTTATTCAGGTGTGAGGAAAATGGCGGCATGATCCGATTTGCCAAAAGCTGGAAGTGACCGCGCTTTATAGGCGTTCTTAAACGGAGAGTAGCAATGATCCAGCGTGTTTGCTCCTCGTGTAGGACAGGAGACGTGCTGGTGAAAGTTTTGCAAGACTTTCTTTAGGTTTGCTTTGTTAAAATCGCCCGCGACGATGAATGCAGCATCAGGGTGTTTGTTAATGACGCCGCTGGCAACATCATGAAGGCCAGATAAAGCCAGCCCTGTGTCTGCCTGTGGTGGAATGTAAACGGCAGTGGCGATGGCCGAGGAAAACTCCCTCGGCAGATAGAATGGGTGGCAAATGATTGTTAAATGTTCCAGATGAGGCGAGCAGGACCGCGAGAGAATGGTGATGTTCCTGGGATCGCACCATTTCTTGTTGATCATGAAGCATACTCCACCACCTTTGGATTTACCGGCCTCAGCTGTTCTGTCCATCCAAAAAACAGAGAAGTTCTCCGACGGCGTCACAGCTGTGTCCGGGACCGTGGGCATGAGCCATGTTTCGGACAAACAAAAGATGTTACAGTCTCTCATGTCCTTATCTCAAAACTTATCCTGGCTCTAAGATCGTCCATCTTATTCTCCAAGGATTGAACATTTGCTAGAAAAATGCTCGGGAGAGGAAGGCTGAATGCCCTTTTCCTCAGTCTGTTGCGGATCCCCGCACGTTTCCCACGGTGTTTCTTGATTCTTCGCCGATGACCCGTCTGTCCATTGTTCAACTCGGCGTTCCGAAGGATCTCAGATGGCCACAGAGGATCGGCGAAAGTGTCCTGAAACAGTCCAGTGTAGAGGTAACCAATGTCCAAAAGAGTTTTGCTGTCATAGCAGATCAATGCAGTTGATAAGTTTGTAAAAACTGAGAGTAAAAGAAAGTAAAATAGCAAATAAAACCACAGCCTTCGCGGAGCGACCTGAACGGCGACCGAACACGGCGGCGCCATTTTTTAAACATTTGATGGCGGCGCCATCATTGGTGAACTTGTCTCCTCAGTCCCCAGATGTTTGCAGACTGTTATAAAAAGAAGAGGGGATGCCACACAGTGGTAAACATGGCCTTGTCCCAACTTTTTTGAGATGTGTTGATGCCATGAAATTTAAAATCAACGTATTTTTCCCTTAAAATTATATATTTTCTCGGTTTAAACATTTGATATGTCATCTATGTTGTATTCTGAATAAAATATTGAAATTTGAAACTTCCACATCATTGCATTCTGTTTTTAATCACAATTTGTACAGTGTCCCAACTTTTTTGGAATCTGGTTTGTAATTGAGTACACAGATGCCCTGGATTCTCAGCGGAGCCAGCGCTGTACTTGGTGAAGGTGCGAGGGGAAAGAGCTAGGTCAAAGTGAAGAACCCGATATTGGTATGCTTCCTCAGGAACTTCCTGTGATATGGAAGGATGTAAATATGGAAGTATATGTCCTTCAGATCTATCGTGACGAACCAGTCCTCGAATTGGATCTGACTCACGATGGCTGGAATCGTGAGCATCTTGAACCTGAATCTCCTCAGAGAACGATTCAAGTACCTGAGATCTATTATTGGAAGCAACCCCCCATCCTTCTTGGGAACTTTAAAGTACTGGCTGTAGAACCCGGACTCCCTGTCTGGCGGAGGAACACGTTCTATGGCCTCCTTTACCAACAGGGACTGTACTTCCTGTTCCATAACCCGAACCTGCTCTGGGCTGACCACAGTCCAGACCACCCCGTTGAACTTTGGGGGAGGGGAGCTGATCTGCAGCCTGTACCCCAGCTCTACAGTGTGCAGGGCCCACGCAGATATATTCAGGAAGGCATGACCATGCGCCGAAATAATCTGCTAAGGGAACCAGCCTCTTGAGGCTAACCTCGGGTGTCAACCGAGCTTCGTTCCCAACCCCCTGAAACGGCTGACTGGCAGGGAGCAGTTGAGAACGATTTTCGGTGTGCGGATGCATTCGCCTCCCAGCTGCAGGTCTTTCTAGAGGCAGCTGGAGCAGCGTGCATATGCGGGAAATCAATGTGGCCTGAAGCGTACTGGACGGTGGGAACACAGCACTGATTTCCCAAGAGCTCCGGGGAGGAGGCGAACTCAATCACTCTGCCCCAGGGGGACAGCTCTCAGCGACTAGGACCGCTTGGCATTAGCCTTCTTTGCCTGAAGGACGGTCCTCAGATCGACCTTCGGCTCAGAAGCCTTCGTCTGAGAGTGGCGTCTCCTTTGCCAAGCTTCCTCAGGAGGGGCGCAGGAAGCAACGCTCTCCTTCTGCACCTACTGGTGCGAGAAGCTGGTAGACGGCCGAGGCTGCCCACTTGAGGCAGCCTTCCCAGAGGAGCCAGAGCAGCAAGGGAGGTACTGTTGGAAAGCCACAGACTGCTTTTTCACCTCCTGAAACCTCTCTACGACGGTATTTACCACGACGCCGAAGAGGCCGGAAGGTGAAATTGGGGAGTCAAGGAGAAAATGTTTCTCTCTCTCCTTCATCCCCAACAGATTTAACCAGAGATGTCTCTCCACACATACCATACCAGCCATGGAGCGGCCAATAGCGTGGGCCGTCTCCTTGGTAATGCGGAGAGACAAGTCTGTGGCTTTCTTGAGCTCTGTTATATCCTCCGGAGAGGGACCCTCACCCTCATCAAGCCTGCAACAATGCCATAGTGTGCAGGCAGCTACCAGCCCTCCCTGGCCGCCATGTAAGCCCTGCCCACCAACTCAGCTGCCCCCAGCACATTAGCAAGATCGAGCACTGGTTGGAGAGCCTGGCTGAGTATGGTTTTTCCCACGACTTGCACAGCTCATTTCTCCATGAGCAGCAGCGGGCCCAGAACCATGGGGCTCGCGAGCCTGGCCGGCCTCACGCACAGCTTGGGCTCTGGAACCACACTTCTTGAGAGAGGCTGGACTCTCTACCACTCTGGAGTTGCCCATGGTGAGAGGCAGCGGGCTGGAGTGGGTTTGCTTATAGCCCCCCAGCTCAGCCGCCATGTGTTGGAGTTCACCCTGGTGAACGAGAGGGTCGCTTCCCTGCACCTTTGGGTAGGGGATAGGTCTCTCACTGTCATATGTGCCTACGGGCCGAATGGCAGTCTCCGCACTCCACACAGTACCCGGCCCTCATGGGGTCTCTGGGAGGGGTGCTGGAAAGTGAAGACTCCATCGTTCTACTGGGGGACTTCAACGCACACGTGGGCAGTGACAATGACACCTGGAGGGGCGTGCCACATATTGACACATATTGGGAGGAACGGCCCACCTGATCTGAACCCAAGCAGTGTTCTGTTATTGGATTGTGTTAGTTCTGTTACTGTGCTAGTCACGACTTGTCCATAACGCACACCATGTTCAAGCATAGTTCCATCAGAAACACCCTAGACCGGAGGTCGATGGTCTTGGACACTCGGGGTGAAGAGAGGGGCGGAGCTGTCAACTGACAACACATGGTGGTGAGTTGGATCTGATGGCGGGGGAGGAAGCTAGACAGACTCGGGAGACCCAAACGTACTGTGAGGGTCTGTTGGGAACATTTGGCTGAGCCTCCTGTCAGAGAGATCTTCAACTCCCACCTCCGACGGAGCTTCGACCGGATCCCTGTCTGGAGATATTGAGTCCGAGTGAACCATGTTCTCCACCTCCATTGTCGACGCGGCCACTCGGAGCTGTGGCCGTAAGGTCTCCGGTGCCTGGCAAGGTGGAAATCCCGAACTCGGTGGTGCACACCGGAAGTAAGGGATGCCGTCAAGCTGAAGAAGGAGTCCTATTGGGCCTGGCTGGCTTGTGGGACTCCTGAGGCAGCTGACAGGTACAGGCAGGCCAAGCGGACTGCAGCCCCGGTAGTTGTGTAGGCAAAAAATAGGGCCTGGGAGGAGTTCGGTGAGGCCATGGAGAAAGACTATCAGTTGGCCTCGAAGAGATTCTGGCAAACCGTTCAACGCCGCAGGAGGGGGAAGCAGTACACTACCAACACTGTTTACAGTGGAGATGGGCAGCTGTTGACCTCAACTGGGGATACTGTCGGACGGTGGAAGGAATACTTCGAGGATCTCCTTAATCCCACCAACACGTCTTCCATTGAGGAAGCAATGGCTGAGGGTTCAGAGGTGGACTCGTCCATCACCCGGGCTGAAGTCATCGAGGTAGTTAAAAAGCCCCTCTATGGCAAGGCACCAGGGGTGGATGAGATCTGCCCTGAGTACCTCAAGTCTCTGGATGTTGTGGGGCTGTCTTGGCTGACAAGCCTCTGCAACATTGCGTGGCGGTTAGGGACAGTGCCTCTGGACTGGTAGACTGGGGTCTCTCAGGTCTCTCTTTTCAAGAAGGGGGACCGGAGAGTGTGTTTCAACTACAGGAGGATCACACTTCTCAGCCTTCCAGGGAAAGTCTATGCCAGGGTACTGGAGAGGAGAATTCGGCTGATAGTGGAACCTCAGATTCAGGAGGAACAGTGTGGTTTTCGCCCCAGTCGTGGAACACTGGACCAGCTCTATACCCTTTCCAGGGTGCTGGAGGGTTAATGGGAGTTTACCCAACCAATCCACATGTGTTTTGTGGATTTGGAGAAGGCATTTGACTGTCTCCCTTGTGGCATCCTGTGGAGGGTGCTCTGGGAGTACGGGGTCCAGGGCCCCTTGCTTAGGGCTGTTTGGTCCCTGTATGACCGGAGCAGGAGCTTGGTCCACATTGCCGGCAGCAAGTCAGACTTGTTCGTGGTGCATGTTGGACTCCGGCAGGGCTGCCCTTTGTCACTGGTTCTGATCATAATTTTTATGGACAGAATTTCTAGGTGCAGCCAAGGGCCAGAGAGTATCCGTTTTGGGGACCACGCGATTTCTCCGCTGCTTTTTGCAGATGATGTTGTCGTGTTGGCCTCCTCAGACCAGGACCTTCAGCATGCACTGGGATGGTTTGCAGCAGAATATGAAGTGGCTGGGATGAGAATCAGCACCTCCAAATCCGAGGCTATGGTTCTCAGTCGGAAAAGGGTGGCTTGTCCACTTCAGGTTGGTGGAGAGTTTCTGCCTCAGGAGGAGGAGTTCAGGTATCTTGGGGTCTTGTTGACGAGTGAGGGAAGGATGGAACGGGAGATTGACAGATTGATCGGTGTAGCTTCTGCAGTAATGCAGTCAATGTACCGGTCTGTCGTGGTGAAGAAGGAGCTGAGCTGTAAGGCGAAGCTCTCGATTTACTGGTCAATCTAAGTTCCTACTCTCACCTATGGTCATGAGCTGTGGGTCATGACCGAAAGGACAAGATCCCAGATACAGAATGCCGAAATGAGCTTTCGCCGCAGGGTGGCCGGGAGCTTTCTTAGAGATTGAGAAGCTCGATCACTCGAGAGGAGCCCAGAGTAGAGCCGTTGCTCCTCCACATCGAGAGGAGCCAGCTGAGGTGGCTCAGGCATCTATTTCGGATGCCTCCTGGACGCCTTCCCAGGGAGGTGTTCCAGGTACGTCCCACCGGGAGGAGACCCCAGGGAAGACCTAGGACACACTGGAGGGATTATGTCTCCCGGATGGATGGATGGATGGATGGATGGATGGATGGATGGATGGATGGATGGATGGATGGATGGATGGATGGATGGATGGATGGATGGATGGATGGATGGATGGATGGATGGATGGATGGATGGATGGATGGATGGATGGATGGATGGATGGATGGATGGATGGATGGATGGATGGATGGATGGATGGATGCTTTGTGTAGGTAGGTGGCAGTCAGCCGTGAGGGGCTGCCGCCGTTATTGTATTTTTGTTTTTAGGCGGCAGTCGTCCGTGAGGGGCTGCTGCCGACATTGTATTTTTGTTTGTTTATTTTTGATTAAAGTTGTTAAATGTTTGCCGGTTCCCGCCTCCTTCTTCCCTGAACCGTTTCATTGTGTTACATATATATATATATATATATATATATATATTTTTTTTTTTTTTTTTTCAGGTTTATTTACCTTGGCTTATTCCAAATACTAAAAATATACACTTTGTAGTCAATAACAATGTAATGTATTATTACTTAACTATACAACAATATACTTTGAATTACATAATGTCACAGTACAGCAATTTAAATGTGCTACTAACTACATTTTAATGAATCACTTACTGAATTATTTTCCCAATGTTGAATGCATTTGTTTTCAAGGCCATTAAAATAAATTAAATCTAACACACATAACTAATGAAGAGACTTTTCATTAACAAGCCCAGCGGTTTTTATTTAATGGTTTCACATGGATTCAGCAAAAATAAACAAAATCAACTTACTATGTTTATTTGGTTTAGTAGCCACCATTTTCATCTCCCACTAATATTTCAAGATTCATTTGTTTAGTTTGTATTTTGTTATTTAGGTTTTTTGGGGGGGTACTTGTGATATTATAATTTATATTGTCTTTATTTTGTTGTAAAGTCTTGCTGTTTTATTTATTGGTGCACCACTGTATGGGAGGTCTTTATTTTTACGTTTGACCTGTGTTCATGTACTATAGAAGATTTGTAGAGGGGTTTGCTCGATATGCGGCACCTCTGCACAGATTAGTGGGGGAGCTCCAGGGTAAGGGAAGGAAGCGAGGTTCAGGCACTAACACTCTGCTGGAAGGAAGATGGACAGAAGCTTTAGAGAATGCCTTTGTGGCTTTGAAGAGGTCATTGATAGAGGCCCCAGTGTTAGACTATGCTGATTTCTCTAAGCGATTTGTGTTAGAGATAGATGCTAGTCAGGTTGGTCTTGGTGCAGTATTGTCCCAAGAACAGGAGGGTCAGCGGAGGCCTATTGCTTATGCCAGTTGGGGCCTGCGCCCTATAGAAAGGAACATGTCAAACTACAGATCAATGAAACTGGAACTCTTGGCTCTTAAGTGGGCTGTCTCTGAGAAGTTTTGTGAATATTTGCTGGGTGTTAAGTTTGTGGTGTTCAAAGATAATTATCCCTTGAGCTATCTGCAGACGGCAAAGTTAGCTGCCGTAGAACAGCATTGGGTGTAAAGCATTTACACCCTGTGTAAAGCACACCCAAAGCATTGGGTGTAAAGCAACCTCAGTTGGCTTTGTTTGATTTTGAGCTGAAATATTGTCCTAGTACAGCTAATCGCAATGCGGATGCACTCTCCCCCCTGCCCATAAATTCAGCTCCTAATAGTGTTGGGGAAATTGCATCTGGCATAACCTTGCCTCAGGTACTTTCATCAGTTCAGTGTCCAAGATCTGCTGCTAACTGTATCCTAGCTTCAGAAATAACAGCTGTGCCTTTCCGTGAGAAGGCAGAAATGCAAGCGCTTCAGGCCGTAGACTCTCACATTGCAGCATTTTTTAAGTATTGGCAAAGAGGAGAGGTCCCTACTCGCTACAAAATGGTTAGAGAGTCCAGGGCAGCACTAGAGTTGGTTCGCCAGTGGAAATGCGTTCGGCAGAAAGATGTAATTTTGTACAGGGAAATCTTCCTGCCTCCAGGAAAGGTTTGAGTACTTCAGGTTTAATTTGCCTGGGGTCTTAAGGAAGGGAGTCTTGGAGGGTCTCCATGACCATCATGGTCATCAAGGTATAAAGAGGACAACCGCTTTGGTGAGGGAGAGATGCTTCTGGCCCAATCTGCACCACGATATTGAACAATAGTGTATCAAATGTGAGCGATGTGTGGTTGCCAAGGCCTTACGCCTTAAAGTTCAGACAACCATAAAGCATTTGATGGCTTCAAGGCTTGATTTTACACTTTTAGAGCGGGCAAGTAATGGATGTGAGAGTGTGTTTGTAGTTATGGACGTGTTTTCTAAGTTTACCCAAGCTTACCCAAGTCGAGATCAAAAGGCTAGTACTGTGGCCTGCATTCTGACGGAGAGGTGGTTCTACGTTTATGGTGTACCAAAACTTATTAATTCAGATCAGGGGCAAAATTTTGAAGGGGAATTGCTTAAGAAATTGTGCCAACTGTATGGTGTTCAGAAGAGTAGGACTACAGCATATCATCCTGAGGGAAATGGGCCGTGCGAAAGATTTAATCACACTTTGCACGATCTACTGCGCACTCTGCCCATTGAAAAGAAAAGGGCATGGCCTCAGGCTTTGCCACAATTACTCTTTGCCTATAATACCTCTGCCCATCAATTCACTGGATACTCCCCCTATGAGCTTATGTTTGGCCAGAAGCCAAAGCTTCCTGTGGATGCCCTTTTAGGGAGGGATGAATAGAGTCTGCCGTGACTGCCCAAAATTGGGTGGTGAGTCATTTGGACTCTGTGTACATTAAGGCTAGGGAGCATCTGGAGGTGGCAGCTCAGTGAGCATGCCAAGAGTCACATCCAGAGTCCATGCCTATCCTGCCAGTTTGTACTTTGGCTCTGTGTAAGAATCACTTTTCAGGTCGGCATAAGTTTCAAGGCGTGTGGGGCTCCAAGGTGTACGAGGTAGTAGAGTGTCTGGATGGGGTAGGCACCGTCTATAAAGTAAGGAGCTAGGGAAAATTTGGGTTAGCGGGAGTTGGAACGGTGTTTAACTGAACAAGTCATTGATCCCCCAGATTCCCAGTGTCCAGTGGAGCAGGTACTTGATTTCCCAGAGCCAGTTCCTGGCCCCTTCAATCAGCTCAAACGGGAATCTTAGCAGGAACCATCAGAACTTTATTTACGCTGGTCAGTTAGAACAAGAGCTGGCCAGCATTCAAATCCTTTTATTTTTCCAAGGCCGGTGCGATCTCCGGAAGATCAAGTTCCCCCAAATTCAGCCTCAGTAAGTTCACTATATGTCCTCTTTAGACCTTGGGATTAAGATGGGTATGATGGGGACAAGTGCTGTCACTGAGACGGTGACCTTTGAAAGAGGGGGTGAATGTAACGGAATGAGTATGCTATGCCTTTAAGGGACCAGGTGACGTGATGGGGCCGGTGAGTTTAAAGTCTTGCAGGCATTGTGAAACCCGTTTTGTTCTCGTTCTCCATTAGATGAATGAGTGTGTGGTCTTTCTCTCTGGTACTGGCGCTTCAGAGAAACTGCTTGTGTGTGACTGCTGCTCTTGATGATTTAGTGATTATTCCCATGCTGATGACCTGTTGATCTGAACCTGTTGTGTGTGTACAACACTGCGTTTGGCTTTGGCTACCTAATGATCACTCGTGTGTATACACTGCTGAGTTGAGAGTAACAGCGTTCATGGATGAACCCACTTCTGCCTTTCAGTGAGACATGTCTCTGTCAACAAAGTGAACCACAGCATACTTTTAGGAGGTCTTAAATCCTCCCTTTGGTTTAGTAGCCACCATTTTCTTTTCCCACTAATATTTGAGATTCATTTGCTTGGTTTGTATTTAACTCCCTTAACTCCCCCTTAACTCTTTCCCCGCCAAACACAGAATTTTCCATTATTTGTGAGAAAACGCTTCTCTGCCAAACACAGATTTTTCTGGGTTTCCATGTCTTCGCTTTTAGACGCCAGGGGGCGCTATTACGCATCTTCTGAATGAGTACAGAATCTCCTGATCAAAACACACATGAGGAAGACGCAGTAAAACAAGTGATCCCATGTAAGCAGATGCATATGTAAAATTATGTGATCATCAACATTAAACCCAGGACCCATAATGTGGACCCAGGATGAGCTATAGGACTGTGCAAGCATTAGGGGTGTTGATGGACTTGATCTACTCCATCTGTGTTTGATCATTGCTCTGAATCTGATCTGGATGTAGTTTTTCACAAAAACTTGATTTTCTCAGCTTTTTGTTCAAAATGTTGCTTTTTTTATGAAACTTACCCATTTTGTGTTGATAAAAAGGAATGCATGAAGCTAGAATAAAACTTGTATTTTTTTTTTTTTTTTTTTTTAAAGAAGAGGTCTTTCTTTTGATATATTGCATGCTCAGATATTCATAAAACAAAATATTCTATGGGCTATTACATTTTTGTGAAAATGGTCAACAAACCAGGTGGCTAGTTTTTTTTTTAAAACACTGGCGGGGAAAGAGTTAAAGGTGAGCCAGATTCGTACCTCTGTTTATCATCCTCAAACAGACGGGTTTGTTGAGAGGTTTAATCAGACCTTAAAACAAATGTTGAGGAAACTGATTGAGGTGGATGGGAAAAACTGGGATCAGTTGCTGCCCTATGTTCTATTTTCCATTAGGGAAGTTCCACAGAGCTTCACAGGATTTTCACAGTTCGAACTTCTGTACGGACGAAGGCCCAGGGGGTTGATGGATATTGCCAAAGAGGTCTGAGAGAACCAGCCATCAGCACATTGCTTGGTGGTGGGACATGCACCAGCAAATTACTCAGATATGGCCAGTTGTTAGAGAGAACATGAAACTCAAGAGGTCCAAGCACGAATCTACAACAGGGGGACCCAAGAGAATTTCAACCAGGAGAAACGGTCATGAATGCAAGTTTCTTGCCAAGTGGCATGGGCTGTATGAAGTGCTTGAACGAGTAGGTCCAGTGAACTATAAGGTGAGGCAGCCTGGTCGGCACAGGGTCCTCCAGACCTATCATGTGAATTTACTCAAGTGGTGTGACCCAGAACGATGTCTGATCTCCACCCTGCCATCCAAAGTACCCATGTAAGTGGAAATGGGAGCCCAACTGACCCCAAACCAGAAACAAGACCTCTGAATGTTGGTACATCTGAATGTTGGTAAGCCAACATTCAGATGTATTCTCTCTACTTCCAGGTCGTGGCGTGGCAATCCAATGGTGGAGAAAGGAGCCAAGAAACAAAGTAGGGGTGCTTCTCAATTCTTATTTGTGCATCCTCGTTTCCTTTCCTAGCTTCCTTTCCTCGCGTCTTAGCTCCACCCCTTCAGGATGCAAGGGAAGGATGCAAGGAAAAGACACGAGGGCGAAGGAATTGAATCAAGTGAAATTATATATAAACATAATAATAATGATGAATAAACTGTGGCCAGATGTGAAGGGGGAGGAGAATTTATACATGTGTCACGTTTAGTCAATAAAACACTTCCGCAAAGGATGCAACTGTGTATTCTCACTCATGACTCCTCAGGAAGCCTCCTCACTCCTCGATCCTTGCCTCCTCATGGTGCAATTAGAGAGTTGAGAAGTCCTACAAGATGGCTGAGCTTGGTCGGTTTCAGGGTCATAGGATGGAGGACGGAAGAGTGAAGAAATGAGGAGGGATATTGAGAAGCACCCTAGTACCAAACTAGGAAAAGTCATCAACTGTGAGTACTTCCACCTGTTCACACTCCAAGCATGGAATCACTCAGCTGTAGCCAATAATGACCCAATGAGGTCAGTATAAATATGGGAACGTTACTTCACTCAAGGTTGAATGGTCCTGCGTGCAGACACCCCTAGGACGGGCCGCAGAAGCAAAGGGAGGCCTAGAGTGAGACAGACTGAAGAGAAAATGGACATGGTCAAACTTATAACATCTGCTTTACTGTTGCCTTTGTTTTTGTTCTGTCACCCCCCTTCAAGGTAGCCAAGCGTTTAAGGAGATGAGAACACGGCTGTTACAGATATCCTAGACCGGGAAGAAGTTCCAGTTCCAGTTTAGTTCCAGAAGTTCCAGTTTAGATTCCTTTTTGCCCCCCTCAGTTCTTCAATAAATAAAAGACAATTTATGTTAACCCTGCTCCCGCCTCTTGCGTTTGTGTTTTGTGGCAGCTTAAACCTCTCCTTGCACTGGGGACGTGTCACAAGGGATTTAGAGAGGCTAATTCATTCATCGAGTTGTTTGAGACTCACTGTGCAATGTATATTATGAGGGAAAAAAAAGAATTTAATAAAAATTTTTTTTTTTTTTTACCTCTGATGCATGTAAACCTGTTGCTGGAGACCTCCAAAACTAAATTTGAAGAAATACAACTAAATACAACTTTCAGTGCATTGTTACAATGACAATTTTGAGCATAAAGTTTAAAATATACCTAAAATATATTTTTAAGTAATGTTCAAATAAGTACACAAATAAGTAAAAATTACACATAGCTTTCATTTTCTAAAATATACTTAAATTAAAATTATTTTAAAGTGTATTCAAAGTTGTATTGTGAAAATAGGTCAAACATGATTCTAACATACTTTTAATATATTTAAAGTTGATAAAATGTTATGTTCGAATATTTGCAATGCACTATAGAAAAGGAAATATATTTGAAATACAAGTATACTTTTTCACTAGGGTAGGTCTGAGAAATGTAAGTGATTGGTTTTTATTTTTTATGTCATACGTATTGAATTGTGTTCATTGTTATTTCATGTTTGTATGATAGTTAGAGTTATATACAAATACAAATAAATAATGCTCAACTGAGACATTCACATTGTTGAAAAAAAAAAAAAACGTTATTTTTAGTCCAGTGGTCCTATTTGGCTCTTCTCTCCTTGTCATTCCAGTGGGCGGAGCCAACAGACAATGATGAAGTATCTTCTTCTGTTGATCTTCTGCAGAGGTGGTCTTTCACCTATTTATTACAGATAGGCACATTCAACAATGAGTCATTCCCTGGGTGGTTGGCTTGGTTTCAATAAAAATAGTTTTTGGAAAAACAAGTTTTCAGTTCTGAAACTTATAGGATATTCTTATAGTATGATGACTTCTTATATGTCAAAAGCTCAGGAAAAAGTTGATTTCTGAATACATGACCCCAGTAACATTTTTAATTATTGTGGGTTTGTGTAATATTCTGAGTTTGCATGTCAATGTTCTGCATGTCAATGTTTGCATATCAGTTAATTTTGGGGAATACCTACTGAATCTGTTTTTGTGCAAGTGAGATGAGTAAATGCCTGCTCTCATTTAGTCTAGAACTACAATAAGAATCATGTTCACACAGTGCACACAACGCCTCTGCAATTTCTCCCGATTTCACATTGAGACAGGAGAGGTTTCAGTCAATACATAGGAAAACAAAGTAACTTGCCTTAGTTGAAAAAGTAACTCTGGTAATGGCCTTGCCTTTCAGTCAGTCACGTTCGACGCCACATTGGACTGACCGACAAATAGGAATCTCACTAGAGAGACCAGTCTACTTCGAGAGTAACTAAATGAGCCAATGCACATGGGCATGCAATATTTGCATCTGCTGCCCTGCTCTGCAGCGTGGGTATATAATGATCAGCAGGTGCAATGCATATTCAGCTTTTCAGTTTGGAGCCGAGAAGTTTCTACTGTTTCCTCTCTGCAGTCTATCAGAGTGTTCTTAGAGCTTCCTGTTCTTTGGGAAGTCTCTACAGCGGTGTTGGTGTGACAGTGCTTCACTGGTGGTTCCTGTCCTCATCTGACGCCCATGATCATTGTCTCACATGCCTGGGCATAAGCATGCTGAGACGGCATTCATGGGTGGTTCATGTTTTCGCATGAGAACATGACCACATTGGCACGCCGGTCATGACTCTTCCTTCTCCAGAAAGCTTGAGTCCCCTCTGCTGTTGACCAGCCACCACTTGTGTCCGCGGGTCTGCTTGATACTCTGGGAGATCGAGGATCTCAGTGGGAGCTTATGTGCCAGGCAAACCCCAGACGGACATCCTCCTCCAGGCTCCACAGTGCAAGTTGTCATAGCAACCAAGCACGTCGCCCACTAATTTTTACCAATTTACAACACAAATGTCTCAAACAAAAAATAGCTTTCTCTGGGCAGCCTAAAATAGCCACTACAGGGCAAAGACATATTGGTCTGTACGGACAACACTGCTACCGTTGCGTACATCAACCGGCAAGGTGGTCTACGCTCCCGTCACATGTGGCAAGTTGCCCGCCATCTCCCTCATTGGAGTTAGAAGCATCTGAGGTCACTTCGATGACCTCTAATTAAAAAGGAACACTTTAATCAGAGAATAGCATCAAGTCAGTTAAACTCCTGGGGTATTGATCTGGAGTTAGTTCAGTTAAGTAGCAGAGGGGGTTGTTAATCAGTTTCAGCTGCTGAAATGTTAATGAAATTAACAACAGGTGGGCAACAATGAGACAACCCCCCAAACAGGAATGGCTTTACAGGTGGAGGCCACTGACATTTTTTTCCCCCAATTCATCTTTTCTGACTGTTTTTCACTAGTTTTGCATTTGGCTAGGGTCAGTGTCACTACTGGTAGCACAGGCAGTCCAACTCCTCCAGGATGGCACATCAATATGTGATGAATCTCCATCAGTGATGGATATTTATTAGTCAGCCAGTGGCCTAATTGTCAGGGTTTCATAGCAGTCAGTTGTAACTTGCTACCAGGCCTCACCAGGCCTCCTTGAAGGCAAGTGCCGATGTGTGGCATCTGGAAGGCTAGCCTGACTGGCTATCAGGTGGTAGGCCTCATCAGGCCTCCCTGAAGGTGAACTCAGCTGCTTTGGTTAGCATGCATTGCTGGCAGGTAGTAGGCCTCACCAGGCCTCCCTGAAGGCTTGCTTTTAGGTGGTAGGCCTCATTAGGCCTAAATAAAGGCGGGATTGGATGCTCTGGCAGCCGGCGTGAATTGCTATCAGGTAGTAGGCCTCTCTGGGCCTCCTTGAAGGTGAAGTTCCCAAGATTAGGCACTTCCTATTACCAGTTATTTGCAGAATAGAACCTTTGGTAGTTTAGCCTACAGCTGTTCTACAGCTACAGATTGTTTATGAGCACATAGCTGCCTGAGTCTGATCAGATCAATCTGTAGGCCTGTCTGGCCTCCTTGGTGCTTTTAAACATAAGTGCTTTGTGGATCCTTGGATTGAGCAGTTAGACTCCCCTCGCTAGCAAGGGTTGTAAAGCGCTATCCTGAGGATTGCTCTCTGGGATACCCGTCTCTGAGATTCGGTCTGAGAAGGACTGCCAGTTTTTCAGTCCCTCAGTCTGGATGCCTCACCGAGGCAGTGTCCAGAGGCTCTGTTTCTGAACAGACAGGATTGGCCAAACCGAAGTGTCCAAAATAAAGGGCACCAGGTCAGGCCTCCCTGGTGGCATTCAGGTGAATATGTTCCTCGGGTACCCCTTCTGTTGAAGTGGTTGGTCCCAGGCCTTTGAGCAGTCTGGGTAGGACCTCATGCATATGCATTAAGGTTCCTCTTGAGGCTTATAGCTTGGGCTATGACCGTAGGGGATGCTGTCACTGACAGCCCAGTATGACCTGAGGGGGAGTGGTTCAGGCATTTCATGTGAACTTGCTTGCTCCGACAGTTGTCACTGCCAGTGGGCAGGCACACCTCTCAGCATAGCGTCAAATCGACGCAGTGCGAGTTCCCTTTCGAAAGGGAACAGTCTCAGTTTACATATGTACCCTATGTTCCCTGAGAACAGGGAACGAGACACCTGTGTCTTTTTGCCATGCCTCGGGGCCTGCCTGCCAAACAGTCCCTTCAGACGAGAAGGTGTATGTGTATTTGCAAGGAGCCCTTATATACTTCCGGGTCGCACTTTGATGACGTCATGGGCTGTTGCCGGTCAATAGGATTACCGTGATTTGATAGTGATTTCAGACACCTGTCATGCTGTGACGTTATATCCCATAGCGTCAAATTGACGCAGTGTCTCGTTCCCTGTTCTCAGGGAACATAGGTTACATATGTCACCTGAGACCAATTCTTTTAATCTGTCACATGACCTCACAATTTCTGATGTATCAATTTATTCTTACCACTTATTACATATTTCTAAAGAACTCTCAAACTGATAGCAACAGGGAAAGTCGTTTTTATCTCTGAATCTATTTCTGTTCTTTTTTTTTTTTAGCAGGAAGACCCAGCGAGGTCATACCCTAAAGTTGCTGCTCTTAGCTTTTTATGGAAAGGACAGGAAATTTAGAACAAAGCCATAACACCAAATGTAAATAGCAAAACACAATTAAGAGGTCCTGACTGAAATCAAGCATTCTGCATTAGTTCAGGCAGGCTCAGGTCAAGCTCCATTATCAGCTGACATGGCAAACAGGATGCCTTAAATGCACCACTGCATGCTGCTTTGAAACCCACCTCCTCCCTAAACTTGTGTTTAACAAATTCTGTTGTATGCTCTGTTTGTGCTGCTCTCCCAGTGAGAAATGGGAGGGTTGTCCCCAGAAGCTGCTGCTGTTCCCTCTCTTAGTTTAGCAAAAAAAGCTAAGAGAGGGAACAGCAGCAGCTTCTGGGAACAACCCTACCATTTTTCACTGGGAGAGCAACGTAAAAAAATTCTCACATTGAGAACAGAGCTACCTTCTGACCAACTATGACAGGAGGTAGGATTTTATAATTTGCCTTGGCATTTTCCTCTGGCTGGGAATCTTTGGCAGTAAGATAAAGTTAAGTGTGAACTTTTGTGCAGTGACTATCCAAATAATGTGGGGTTCTCCCACTCAAACCCTGTAGCACCACTTATTACAAAGACTGTGGTTTGTAACTTAAATCTTTTGGTCTAGAAGCCATCATCTTTTTTATAAGCTGTTACGTGTCTTGACAAAGGAGTCTGCTAACAAGCTTTCCTTTAGCTCAAACAATAAGAGCGTGGTGCTAGCAACGCCAAGGTCATGGGTTTGATTCCCAGGGGAAGCAAGAACTGACAAAATGTAAAAATGTGTACCTTGAATACAATGTAAGTAGCTTTGGATAAAAGCATCTGCCAAATGCATAAATGTAACAAGTGTCTTAATGGAACTACAGAGGCTATAGGGGAGATTAAACAACATCTGGCCATGGTAACCTCAATGTGCGTTCCAGACAAGATTGGACGTGGGAATATCCAGCCTGAATCCTTCTCTCTGCCACTGGATTGAGGACTTCCTCACTGGCAGGCCTCAGGTGGTGAGTATAGGCCAGTCCACCTCCACCTCCATCACCCTGAGTGTGGGAGCTCCACAGGGCTGTGTCCTGAGTCCCCTGCTCTACTCTCTCTACACGCATGACTGTTTGTCCACACACAGCTCCACCTCTATCATCAAATTTGCTGATGATACTGTTGCCCTGGGCCTCATTTCCAACAACAATGAGATGGCATACTTGGACGAGGTGGAGCATCTAACATCATGGTGCAAGGACAACTGTCTCTCTCTGAATGTTGGCAAGACCAAAGAAATGATTGTGGACTTCAGGAAGAGACAGCAACGGACATACTCCCCCCTCATGATCAGCGGGTCACCAGTAGAGAGAGTGAGCAGCTTCAAGTACCTGGGTGTAAACATCTCCGAGGACCTGACCTGGACTGCTCACATTCAGACTCAAGTGAAAAAAGCCAGGCAAAGACTGTACCACCTGCGCCAGCTGAGGAAATTCAGGGTTTCACCAGCTATCCTGAAAACTTTCTATTTAGGGGCGATAGAAAGTGTATTAACTGCATCACAGCGTGGTATGGGAACAACACCAGTCATGACCGCAAAGCCCTGCAAAGAGTTGTGCTCTTATCCGAGCGTATCTCAGGGTCAGCTCTCCTGTCTCTGCAGGACGTCTACACCAAACGCTGCAAAGGTAGAGCTACTAAGATCATCAAGGACTCTAATCACCCTGCAAACCCTCATTTCATGCTGCTGCCATCTGGTAAGCGCTTCCGAAGCCTGATGGCCAAAACTGAGAGACTCAGGATGAGCTTCTTCCCCCAGGCCATCAGACTCCTGAACTCAGTCACTTAACATCACGTGACTTCACTTCATGATAAACATTGATACACTGACATTGCACTGCACTTTCTGTTCTCGTTGTTACTGTGTAACAACCTGTTATAAACCTGTTTGCACATTATACTCTTATACATTTGTTAACCACATATTTATAAGTCTACAGTTTACTCACTGCACAGTCTACTTCAATTATTTTATTCCACTTTTTTATTCTTATTTTTTTACTTTTTTCTTCTACTTGACTTGATTATTTATAATTCTACAGATTTATATATAGTACTTTTTTATCCTATTTCTATTATAATTTCTTCCTTGTGTTTTTAACTGTGAATTTTGCACTTTCCATGGAGCGGACCTGTTTACATTTCACTGCCGGTTGTATATTCTGTATATAACTGTGTATGTGACAAATAAAACTCTTGAATGTTGAATCTTGAATATCCCATATTAAATATTCCACTTCAGACCTCAGTGTGTTCCAGTCAATCACACGTCATGTTCACATTGACGATGTGATGTCGCCATGACACTAGGAGGCTTATCATATTTTGGGGTCAATTATGGCAAAAACAGAATAAATAAACATAATCGCTTGGAAAATAGCTGAAGAAAAGCAAATATCTATACTTAATGTCTAATGTCTTTTTTTTACGTTCATGCTCAGAGTTCTAGCTGACATCTTGGAAGTGATGTCAAATGACGCATGAGGTCAGGGTTGATCGATGTACCCCAAATTCAGAAGTCGAATGTCCCACTTTGAGTGGCGTTCCAGACGCTTTTTCAGAGAAGGATCCTAATTCTATCTAAATCCTAATCCTAATCTGTCTGGAATGCAGCATCAGTCCACTTTTACAGCCTCATTATGCTCTTATAAAGGAAGTTTAGTGATGTTGACGTTGAATTCACAGGACCGACTTTTATTTACTTTTAGGCTTCAAAATTAATAAAAGTTGTGTTCATCTGTGATAATTGCCTTGATGGACAAAACAAGCAAGTATCTTAAACTTGTGTTGATGACAGAGCTTTTTTTTTTTGTGATAATCCAAAAGCCTATGGGAAATTCCTGGGTTTTTCTTGAGGGAACCAGTGCCATGCTAACGGCTGGTTGGCCAACAACAAAGTGACGTCATACCTGCACCACTCTATACATGTGAAAAGTATGCTTGAGTTAC
Organism: Paracanthobrama guichenoti; assembly: GCA_018749465.1. Lineage (NCBI taxonomy): Eukaryota > Metazoa > Chordata > Actinopteri > Cypriniformes > Gobionidae > Paracanthobrama > Paracanthobrama guichenoti. Next base: position 20,293,584 of record CM031945.1, on the reverse strand, counting down.
ATATTTGAAAAGGTAATTCAGATATTTTATTGTATATTTAAAAGTAATGTTACTTTACTAGTTACTTGAAAAAGTAATCAGATTATTTTTACAGTAAAGTTCTAGCAACACACCATTTAACAATAAAATTAGTGCTGTATTGAAGTAAAAATTTTTTTGTGAATTAATAAATGATTCAGAAAGTTACACTATATACACTGTATAACACACATATTTATATATAACAAAAACAGTCATAAGTTACACATAGATTTTATTCATTATTGCATATTTATCTCTACAATAACACATTAAAATTATTTTAATATTAACAGTGGTCTATGTACACTGCAAATGAAGCAGATGGATGTAACATTTAGTGACAAACAGCACAAACAAAGCTCTTGAACATTGGACTTGATTAATCTGAAAATGTTTATTGTTACTGAACTAAAGTTTGCATCCATTTCTGAATCACTTAATTTCAGAATATCAGAAAAGGACTATGTAAACCTTAACGTAAAATTACAGACCAAAGAAAAGATCTACTGTTCATTCTGGTGCCAAGGCTGATATCACAATGTTCCAGGTGAGACGGGTACGTAAATCATATTCCTCTGGGATCTGGAGGATCTTCTCTTAGTAGTTAATGATAGACCCAGAGCTCTTCATTGCCTCCATCATGTGTGGTTCCTGAGGAGGGTTCAAGATGAATTCAATGCTGCATGTGTCCGACAACAGAAGACTCTTGTATGTCCATCAGGTTTTACAGTGAATCTGAATCTCCACCGGCAAGACTTGTCTCTTAATTTCCAGCAGATCTTTTACCTTTAAAGACATACAAATGAAAAAATGAATCTATGAGAAGCAAAAGATCAGTGGTTTTCAATCTTTTAAATGCCATGAACCCCCAAAATGATAGTCCTCATGTGAGAGATCCCATCCTAAAATTTAAAAGGCATCTATACAGTTTCTTGTATAAAAGGACTACAGTGAAAGATTCATATTATAAATGACAAAATTTATTTGGAAAATATTTAGTTTCTATTAATTTACATTATTACATTTTTCCCAACTCATTTTAGCATATATTGTACTTCTTAACTTACCCATTTATTTTAATATAATTTTCTTTCTTTCTTTGTTAATTTACTTATGAGAAATATAGCTGCAAATGTGAGAGAGTACAACTGAAAGAAAGTCACAATTACCATTTTATTCCATATAAATCTGTGACAAGCTTCAAGGTAAACTTGGAAGTGCAATAGTAATTTGACAAGCTTTGCCAAGTATTTTTGATGTTTGAAAGTCTTGTAACTCGGCCAACAACAAACATTTTATTTTAATCTTTTTTTTTTTTTTTTTTTAATCTAATCTAATGTTAATTTAGCTTAATACAATTTCCAGTTATTTATTTTAATTATTTTATACTTTTTCTGTAAATATTTCCACAGACACTCTAACTGGGTTGCCAGGTCTGCAAGACAAAACTAGCCCAATGGCCAATCAACAACAGCCCAAAGCTAGTCCAATGGCCAATCAAAAACAGCTCAAAACTAGCCCAATGGCCAATCAAAACCAGCCCCAAAACTAGCCCAATGGCCAATCAAAACCAGCCCCAAAACTAGCCCAATGGCCAATCAAAACCAGCCCCAAAAACTAGCCCAATGGCCAATCAAAACCAGCCCCAAAACTAGCCCAATGGCCAATCAAAACCAGCCCCAAAACTAGCCCAATGGCCAATCAAAACCAGCCCCAAAACTAGCCCAATGGCCAATCAAAAACAGCCCCAAAACTAGCCCAATGGCCAATCAAAAACAGCCCCAAAACTAGCCCAATCAAAACCAGCCCCAAAACTAGCCCAATGGCCAATCAAAACCAGCCCCAAAACTAGCCCAATGGCCAATCAAAACCAGCCCCAAAACTAGCCCAATGGCCAATCAAAACCAGCCCCAAAACTAGTCCAATGGCCAATCAAAACCAGCCCCAAAACTAGTCCAATGGCCAATCAAAACCAGCCCCAAACTAGCCCAATGGCCAATCAAAACCAGCCCCAAAACTAGTCAAATGGCCAATCAACAACAGCCCAAAGCTAGCCCAATGGCCAATCAAAAACAGCTCAAAACTAGCCCAATGGCCAATCAACAACAGCACAAAGCTAGTCCAATGGCCAATCAAAAACAGCCCCAAAACTAGTCCAATGGCCAATCAAAAACAGCCCCAAAACTAGTCCAATGGCCAATCAAAAACAGCCCCAAAACTAGTCCAATGGCCAATCAAAACCAGCCCCAAAACTAGTCCAATGGCCAATCAACAAGAGCCCAAAACTAGTCCAATGGCCAATCAAAAACAGCCCCAAACTAGCCCAATGGCCAATCAAAACCAGCCCCAAAACTATCCCAATGGCCAACCAAAAACAGCCCAAAACTAGCCCAATGGCCAATCAACAACAGCCCAAAAGTAGCCCAATGGCCAATCAAAAACAGCCCCAAAACTAGCCCAGTGACCAATCATCAACAGCCCAAAAGTAGCCCAATGGCAGATCAAAAGCAGCTCTGTGGCGAGGTTTACGAGTGAGAGACATGAGAGGACTCGAGAATGAGGTGACACTCATTCTTAATCACGGACCGGTCTCGCTCACTCCTCCCACATCTCTCGCTCGTCAACCTCACTCACAAGCCAATCAAAACAGCCCAAAACTAACCCAATGGCCAATCAAAAATATATTCCAAACATCAAAACACAAAATAAGCCACTCATATACATAAAATACATATTGTAACGTCACTGTTATGTGTTATACACATTTTCAACTTTACAATCATAATATAGTAGTAATCATAATTAGTTAGGTTCAACGGATCACAAAACTCACGGTTCGGATAATTTTCCAGATCAGCAAGAAAAAAAATTACTAATTGGGGATGGGGGGCAGATGTAACTTTGCTTTCCATTTATTACTTAAGCAAACTTTAAGTACTTCGATAACACAGAAAAAACTACTATCCTAACTACTAAAGTTCAAACATCATGAAAGGCAAGTAAACAGTCAAACAGTAAACAATTCTGTGGCAACCCTGCCTCTAGCAATGCTTAGCTGCCCCTAGTTTGAAAACCCCTGCAACAGACACTAAATGGAGTTAATAAGTCTTACAAATAACTTCAGAGCTGAATATATAACATTTATCTACTTATTACTGTTCATTTTATCATTGAAAATGTATCATACATTAAGTGAGTTTCAGGTGTCCAAATGCTATTTTGGACGATTGACAGACAGCCGCAAACCAGATTCTGAACCTCGATAATGACATTTTACTCCTTTTTCCAATCCCTAAAATCATTCAAATGGTTTTCAGGGAGTTGTATCTTAAGACAAATCATCATACCTGCTTTGTGGCTGTCAAGTGGAGCTAAACATTTTCTTTAATTTGGAGAAAAAGCCCTCGTCTTTCTGTTTGTGCCCTGTCCCAGCCTGATTACTGCCCCCTCCTGGACAGAGACAGGTACTGGTTTTAACATGACCGCCCCAGATTCCACTGTTGATGTGACTGAACTAACACTACCTGCAGTGGTGCTGGTCACGCCATTGACGGTTCCCTCCACATCGGTCTCGTCCTCCGCATAGCTCATCATAAGGGCTCGCTGTCGGTCTGTCAACATCCTGGACAGAAGACAAAATGGATGGATCCGTCATTTTAATGTTCAACAGTGACATGTCTTTTATCATAGATAAGAAGTCTTACTTAGGTATTTTGATCTTGACGTGGACGTAGTGGTCACCGTAACCGTAGCCGCTGACCCGCGGTATACCTTTACCAGAGAGGCGGATCCTCTGGTCGGTCTGGGTTCCAGATGGGATCTACAAGAACATTATCTGATTGAATGAATGCGTTTACATGCATAAGAATATCCTGATTAGTATTAGAATATGGTCATGTTAACATCACCAAGATGTCCCACCGAGAGATTGACGGTCTCATACAGTCCTTGCGCTCTGACCGTGCCGCCCAATATGGCCTGAGCCACAGAGATCATGACGTCAGAGTGGATGTCAGCACCGTCTCTCCTGAAGACCGGACTCTTCTGGACCTGAGAACATAAGCAGAGACAATTAGCGTGGCGTACACAAGCAGGATCTGGGATTACACATGATCACAGAACGTTCCTGCTTAATCCAGTCCTTTCGATGGAACAGAGACTTCAGCATTCAGACTGATCAGGCAAACAAAAGACAGAAAGCCCTGGCAAGAGCACATATCAGATCATTTAGATGGGTAAATGGCTATATAGATATGATAGTCGCATTGTTAACAAATATTAGTGTCATTTTCATAATCAGCAGTCAAATCAGCCAATAAAATCAACGATTTTTCAGCTAAATCAAATAGGTAATTTTTTGTCTACAGTGCTTACATTTATTAGACCACCATCCAATGTAAGGTTTGTGCCACAGCTGCCCTAAACTAACAGTATTGGTGATTACCAAAATCATTTTTTGTTTCTGTAATGGTAATCCAGCAGTCTGTGTAAGCTCTTTAGTCACAGTTGGGCAAGTCAAAGTCTCAATGCTCGATTGGACTGAGAGCTGGGGAATTTCAAAATCTCAAACTCATTGTGCTCCTCGAACCATTTTTGCTTTGCCACGGCCACCAGTGAATACCGTTTCCATGAAAGGGTGTACATGGTCTGCAACAATGCTTAGGTAGGTGGTACGTGTCAAAGTAACATCCACATGGATGGCAGGACCCAAGGTTTCCCAGCAGAACATTGCCCAAAGCATCACACTGCCTCCCTGGTGCCATGTGTTCCCCAGGTAAGCGACGCACATGCATCTGCACCTTGATTATTTTGTTAGCAACTTAGAAATAGTTAAAAAAAAAAAAAAAAAAACACACAACCTCTTCCTTGTTTTAGGGTTTTTAGGATGCCAATATATATTATATATATATATATATATATATATATATATATATATATATATATATATATATATATATATATATATATATATATATATATATATATATATATATATATATACACACACAGTATATATTTTTATTTTAGACTGTCAGTGTAGACTCAAACCTTTGTTCAATGCTTGATTTTAATTGGGTAACAAATCCAGGCAAGTTCCAGGCAAGTCTTGACCGCATTAGCGTTAATATTGCATTGCCAATCGACAAATGACAGTTATTTCAAAAGGTCCTTACAGCCGACAACAGCAAATGAACCAAACCCACAAAAATTAATTTGAACATTTTTTTTTTCACACGGAAAAATGCTTTCATATTTGCTATAACTATTGGCAGAAATACCCACTTTTCACTGTTCTCACTGCAGGAACAGGGAACGATTTTAGTTATAGGAACTCCTTTTGGGAGGACTAAATTAGCTCCTACTTCTGAGTAGGGTCTAAATCAGCACAATAAGAACTACCAGTGACATAAGTGCATGTTGATTGACCAAAAGTTTACATATACTTACTCCACAAACGTACAGAAAGCTAATTTTAACAGCACATAAACATACCAAATACACAACAAAAACACAGCTCCGATCACGGCATATTCCAGTTGTTGATGTTGCTGAATGCTACGCATAAATTACGTCACTGTCAGCCGGCTTATGTCGCTTCAGAGTTAGTTCCTTCTGGAGGTGTGAATGCAACCAGGAAAAATGTAGTCCTCCAGGGAACCACCCTGGTGGCTAATTGAACTGCAAAAGCTCCTCATGTAACCACTTGACACGTGCTTAGATACTTCCAAAACCTCAACGCAGCGTTATACTCACTCTGAATGTAATGAAGATCTCTTTCTTCCCCACAGGCATTCGGACCGTCTGCCCATCTTCAATTCCTGAACAACACAGTAAACAAAACCTCAAAACTCTTCACTGAAACTTGTCTCACTTCACCAAAGACGACCGGCTAACTCACCAGCAGGAACAGGCACCGTGACGGTTTTCCTCTGTTTGGTCTGTCCCGTTCCTCGACACGCCATACAGGGCGATGTGATGACCGAGCCCTTCCCGCCACAGCGGCGGCAGGTGGACCGCATCACAAAAGGCCCCGTGTTCACCGTCTCCTACAAGGACAAGCGATACGTTGAGTTATCGGCATGTCTAAATGACTTTATGTGCTAGATGGCGTCACTCACCATGCCAGTCCCATTGCAGTTCCCGCAGTGCTGGACTTTAGATCCGGGCTCATGGCCTCGGCCGTCACAGCGCTGACACGTGCTCTCGATGTTGACTGTGATCTCCTTATTCACTCCTTTGGCAGCCTGAGCGAACGTGAGCTCCATGACATACTGTTAACAAACAAATCAGCGTTCAATTATGCATGCTGTTTAAATCCTTTGTTTAACAGTTCTGTCTAATAATCATATCTAGCTATCTATCTGCTTGATTTTATACACCTGTGACCATGGAAATGATTGGAACACCTGAATTCAATGATTTGGAGGGGTGTCCCAATACTTTTGGTAATATAGGCCCCGTCCCAAATGGCACACTTTATGTGCACTTTTGGTCTTACAATGGCCGCTGCGTGCGCGTGTCCGTTAATTCACGAGACCGTAGGGTGTCCCATTCGTCATTTAAGCTTAAAGAAGGGTGCTCGTGAGCACCCCCTTTGCGGCTGCTATGCGCACTCGATGCGCACTTCAGCTGAGCCCGCAAGAGGACTTCACGAGCTACACAGATGACTTCTAACTGGCAGTCAAAGCAACATTACGGTGTGAAAGTGCGGACTCAGAGTAAGACCGTGAGGGTTTAGGGTGCCATTTGGGACAGGGCCATAGTGTATATGCCTTGCCGCTATATCAGTCGACCACTACTTAAATCCGATTGGCTGCCTTCACACTTACTTAAAATACATATATCTACAGCTGAGACCATATCTGACCTCTTGTGGCTGATCGAAGATGGCATTGAAATCCCCAAAGCCTCGAGCTCCAGAAAACTCGCCAAAGATCTTGCGGAAAAGCTCCTCTGGGTCGATGCTGGCCCCTCCGCCCCAGTACTGCTGATGTCCCGCACCTGCCTGACCCGCATCAAACCCAGCGGAACCATACGTGTCATACTGTTTCCTCTTCCCCTCGTCACTGAGCACCTGAGGACAAAGCATCAGCCCAATGGAAACTCATTATTCCTACTGGACTCGGATAGCAGAATATGCTTTCATAGGGAGACGCTTCAAACCTCGTAGGCCTCAGCCAGCTGTGCAAACTTCTCCTTAGCTTGAGGGTCGTCTTTGTTAGTGTCTGGATGATACTTCTTCGCCATCTGAATGGGGAAAGAATGAATCATGGTCAAAAGCCAGAAATTACGCTTTACCTCATTTATTTATCTCATTATATTTCATCTAAATGGACCACTGCTTTACCACAAAAAAGCTATTTAACATTTCCATTAGCACTGAATAGTGTGCTAATATAGTATAAATAGTTGTGACAACTAGCCCCAGTCTATATAGAAGGCAAACTCACTAGTCAGGTGTCTTACCTGGTAATAAGCTTTCTTAATCTCCTTCTGCGTTGCAGTCCGTGGAACTCCTAAGATCTGGTAGAAGTCCTGTTTTCTTGCAGGAGAGCTAGTGTGGAACGACATCTTGCACATGAGATGAGAAGAAGGGCCCGCGGCTGTTACACACAATACTATGATTACTTATGATTCGAAATATGAACAGCATATTTACTATGGTTTTACTACAGTAACATGTAGCAACTACAGCATTTTTACAACAAATACCACAGATCACTTGGAGAAAAAACACTTACAAAAGAAGTTACAAACTGCACTTATATGCAGATTTTATTTTAGCGTTTCCAAAACATTAAACATAAACCAATAAATAGTGAAATGCAATAAACAATGCAATTAGTGGAGTCAGAATTTGCTTTTAGATTTTATTTAATTTTCTATGTTAGAAATAACTGTTGAATTGAGACCTAATTTAATTTATTAATTTATTTATTAAAAATATATGGGTTGTATTGTTATTATTATGCTAATACTTCACTAAATATCAAGGAAATTCCAGAAAATATGCAAAATATAATTTCACCATATACACGACCAAAACCATTACATACCATAGTTTTGACATGAATATGAATGAGTGTGTGTGTGTGTGTGTGTGTGTGTGTGTATGTATGTGTGTATGTATGTATGTATGTATGTATATATGTATATATATATATATATGTATATATATATATATATATATATATATATATATATATATATATATATATATATATATATATATATATATATATATATATATATATGCATAAATAGTGTAGTGACACCATGGAACAATTAATGTTGTGGGACAATAAAATCATGGTATTTTGAAATGGTGTATGTAAAAATAAATAAAAACAGTATTCTCATTGGACTTTTAAGTGGATATTTTAATGGATCTAAACATGGTGATGAGAAGCAATTCAGGGTTTGACCAGTGGTTATGGTGACTGTGATAGTTTAGGGTTTGTTATTTGTTCGTTAATTCCTGAACTATGTTTACTACGGTAAACTTCAGGTCAGATCAGGTCTTTTCTAGGGAACAAATGGAGATCTACAATCACGTCACAACACTCCCATCATAAGGGGTATTTTGGAAATGCTTTCTTTATTTGCTCTGTAATTATAAGGCATGTATAAAGTGTCTTCATTAGTCCAGCTGACAGTCACTGCTGAACTGCAACAAGGTCAGAGAAGTTTCTGGAAACTGAGACAACCTAGGTCTGTGATTTCTCATCAGATCCAAACTCTTATTCACACATTATCGATTAGGTAGCTCTTGATCAAACTAGTGATTGCATGTGCATGTATTGATCAGAGTTCCAGTTTGCTTTCTGACCTAACAATTACATGTTTCAACTGAACAAATACGGTTATACTGTGGTCATAATGTCAACTAACATATGAAGCTGAATCTATATCGATCAGATCAGACCTCATGTTTAAACACAGAGTTAGTAGTTTGTGTGCAGTTGGATGCTCAGGCCTTTCTGTCTCACCTGTCATGCCTCTCAATGTCACCGCACTCCCGGCCCCACCAGCCAGCCCGCCGCGCGCTGTCCAGATCTGCCGGCCCGACAGCGTTGAGAGGCTCCTGTAGGCTCCATCCGCGCCGGAGATGAAGGGTGAGGAGGCCCGTCTGTGGCTGGAGGACACGGCCACAGTGATCCAGCGTGCAGAGCTGCGAGCCGCGGAACACGCCATCTTTGCCACTCACTGACACGAGAGTGACTGCGCATGTGCGAGCGGCACGCCACACGCATGCGCATTACTTTAAGAGGGAGATTCTTGGTTAGCTTGGCCATTCCTTAGCATTGCTGAAATAGGGTGGATTGGCTCATGAAGGTGCTGTTTATGAAACTGATAGCCTTTATTGCACTTACGAGGAATTTATTTTTGAATGTATCTCAACATTAAACACAACTTATTATATAGTGAAATACGATATACAACGCAAAGTCAAAATAATAAAAAATGCGTTAAACAAGCTCAGCCTTCTACTACTTTAGACTTCTTGGAGATATTTTACCAAGAAGTTTATTTATTTATTTTTTTTGTAATTAAAAATGATCAAAAATCACTGATTTACAATTGTAAAATGTGTTTTTTTTTTTGCCTCAGTTCAGTCTCAGCGGAGTCAGGATTTGCTTTAGAAAAATGGTAAGAAATAGCTTATAACGGTCAGTCCCAAGTTTATTGGCCGTGTCTATCTATCTATCTATCTATCTATCTATCTATCTATCTGTCTGTCTGTCTGTCTGTCTGTCTGTCTGTCTGTCTGTCCGTCCGTCCGTCCGTCCGTCCGTCCGTCCGTCCGTCCGTCCGTCCGTCTATCTATCTATCTATCTATCTATCTATCTATCTATCTATCTATCTATCTATCTATCTATCTATCTATCTATCTATCTATCTATCTATCTATCTATCTATCTGTCTGTCTGTCTGTCTAACTGTCTATCTATCTATCTATCTATCTATCTATCTATCTATCTATCTATCTATCTATCTATCTATCTATCTATCTATCTATCTATCTATCTATCTATCTGTCCGTCTGTCCATCTATCTATCTATCTATCTATCTATCTATCTATCTATCTATCTATCTATCTATCTATCTATCTATCTATCTATCTATCTATCTATCTGTCCGTCTGTCCATCTATCTATCTATCTATCTATCTATCTATCTATCTATCTATCTATCTATCTATCTATCTATCTATCTATCTATCTATCTATCTATCTATCTATCTAAATGCTTATTTATTTATTTATTTATTTACTTAGCCTACTTATAAGAATTATGTGGGTTGTACTGTAAGTAGATCATGTTCGATTGCTTATGCCTACATAAAAAGTAGCAAAGAAATTCTACAAAAGATTTATTTTTGACTAAATATTGTTACTCATATTAATATTTTTTCATATTCACAAGTGACTAGATGTGGAGTTTGAACACGCAGTGAACTGAAATTTGAACATTTCAGTTGTGATCTGAGAAATGTACCATTATGTTCCATGTCAGATATTTGTGACCCCGGACCACAAGACCAGTCAGAAGTCGCACGGGAATATTTGTGGCAATAGCCAACAACAATACATGTAGCCTATGGGTCAAAATAATTTTTCTTTTATGCCAAAAATCATTAGGATATTAAGTAAAGATCATGTTACATGAAGATATTTTATAAATGTCCTACCGTAAATATATAAAACATGTATTAGTAGTAGTAATATGCATTGCTAAGGACTTCATTTGGACAACTTTAAAGGTGATTTTCCCAATATTCCCAATATATATAGTTGTATCTCGGCCAAATATTGTGGTCACAATTATGGAATATGCATGCATGTCTGACCGCTTTTGATAACTAAATGCATCCTTTTGCATGTGAAGGCAAAATGATGCAAGATGAAAGAAGTTTTGAACAGTTTCAGCAAGCCATGTGCATTTAGTTACTGTGTAAATTGTACAGACAGTGGTACTTACTCTTTTGCACACATGTGCTTAAACACGTGTGATTAGCTTAAATTAATAAGAAATTTAAATCAGATGTGAATAAGCTCCCAGACATAACATAGTAGTGTCGGGCCACATCTGGTAGCCCTACATACATGTGGATTCCACCCGGAAAAAATCTCATTCGAGAACTGAGGCAAAGTGATTGAGAACAACTGTAAAAACAAGGTATATGATATTTCTTTCAAACAAGGTAAAAATAAAGTAATTTCTTTTAGGGGAGGAACATCAACCCTAACTGTTTTTTTTGTAATAAAAATAAATAAAACAAAACATGGAGACCACCATACTACATTTTTGTAAGTGAATTTTTTTTTAAAAGCACCGACTGCGTTTTTATTTCGCAGACATGACATAATACTGCTTGATTTGCTGAAGCGCCCAAAGTGCGAGTTTATGATTTGTAAATCAGCGTTTGGGCGCATCGCGCGCGTCAGCTCTGCGTCACACAAACGCACTCATTCAAACGCACAGGATCACAACACCGAGACACCCGGAAGGTTCAAACGCGCGACCAGCAGCTCAGAATGAATCGCTTTAAGACGTCCAAATACAAGAACACCACTCCCAAAATCCCCAAGAAAGATGTGAGTACAGCCTCGTCGCTCTTCAGACCCAGCTGGAAAGCGTGGGATATCACTGTGTGTCTTGTGATTTGGGCTCCGAGCATAAGGAGTGGTGCAGATGCACGGATGGTGTCTTAACTTCCTCTGTCCTCAGCTGAAGCTTCATGTACTTGAACATGCACGATCTTAAGGCAGTGCATGCATATGGATGTGTGCAGGGATGACGCTGTCATTTCATGCTGAATATGTTACGCTATGAAGATGCATTGTTAGATTGTTTGAGCCTGTTATCGTTTCACTCTGATCTTGTTGGAAGTCTATTCGTATTTTACGAAATGCCATAAGTGAGAGACATTCAAAGATGCTTAGAGTAAATTCACATGACACTAAAATAGATGTGGAGGAGACTAACAAATGCAAAAAGTTAAAGAGTTGTGCATGCAAAAGCTTTTGGTGACCAGATTCACTGTGATAAGCAAGGACTAAACAATTGAATCAGTTGATAATTACTTTAAACAAAAGTTAAATATTCTGATTGATTTTGAGATAATTAAACCAGTTAAAGATTAAATACGCCCTAAAGCAACAATTAAATGTTTCACAGTAGTATTTCCAATTGTTATTTTTAATAATAAAATGCTTAATTTCTGAATCGCATCCATTGAACCGATTATATCCTTCAAACTTTGATTTCTAAGAAAATATTTTCAGTTTTTTTTTTAATGGAATATTTCAAAGCAAATTGGTGCATTTCAGTTATTGATTTATTGAATTATTTATTGATTTATTGTTTCAAACTAAGAGTAAATTTACAACGATGTTCTAAAACAGTTTGTCCTTTGTGTTTTTCACGTACGGGCGACAGCGTTGTCAGAACGATCTCCGTTCACACGATCCACAGAAACGATGTTATTCATGCCAGGCCAGTAGATGGCGCTGTCACTTTGTAAAGAAACACTACGCGCCTATAGACTGAACACCTAATACGCATGATGTCACCGTTTTCACGAATTCATGTTTTTGTAGTTTACGCAGAGACGATAATTGTATTGTTTTAAAAAGTTTGTTTTCAGGCCCCCAAAACACCGTTGTCATGTAATTGAACGTCCAAAGCGCATAAAAAGCTTCTTTGGTATGGTGGTTTGTTACCTTGGCACTTTTTCATCTTTGCACAAAGTTTTTTACTAACTACAGCTTTGCACATCAGATTGAGTGCTCTGCAGTCATGCAGTAGAATGCTTTTTCTTCATTTTAGATCATCTTTCCAGCAACAAATAGGAGCTTCTGTTTCTTGTCGTCATATGTGATGTTGTTAAATAACAGCCCTGGGGTTTACAGACCGTCAGTGTGAATTCTTCACATACCTAAGCTTTGTATGATCACTGACACGCGTGTTCGTGTGTTCGTGTGTTCATGTGTACATACAGCACATGCAGATGCGACGTGTGAATGCCATTGCATTAGATAACAAAATATCTAATCAAGTGCTATTTTTGTCACTGATAAATTAACAAGGTGTGATATCACAACAGTCATATAGCACTGTGAATTTTTTTTTTTTTTTTTTTTTTTTTTTTTTCATCTGGTTTTGCTTCAAGGCCCAGTTTTGACATCAACTGGTGACTCAGCTCAGTGTCTAAACTGTTTATTATGATGTATCCTTATGATCAAACATTTAAATGTATTGAAATTACCGCATTATAAAACACAACCCTCTTTGGACCCACTGAAGCTCGAGATGCCATTGGCTAGTAAATTTGTATTTTACTCGCAAGATTTTTTACATGAAATGCCAGAACAATGCAAATGCAAAATTTTACATAATATTAAATATACATTTCAAACACTATAAAAGGCATGTAAACAGTCTGAACAGAAATAAACAGTGATTTTCAGGTTACAGTAGTTAGATACAGATTGGTTAGATTATGTACAGAAATTAAAAAATCACATGTAAAATAACACTGCATAGTCTTCACTGTATAAATTACATTTAGATGAATCCTTATTAAAGTTATTCAGTCAAGAGCAGAGAGTGTAGGGGTGGGAAATCACGATACCGGTAATATCACAATACAGAAATTCTGCAATAATCAATATATTGCTAGACAATCCTATAATACATCACGATATCTGTCTAACTATGAAAACAAAATGCCCATTAAAAGGTTAAGTGCTGGTTTTCCAGACTGAAACGTGGCTGGGGTGGGGCATCTGTTATTTTACTACTGCCATCCCATTAAAAACCTCTTTTTCTTAGGCTAGTTAACTTATGTTCACATTTCCTTCATTCATGTGTTGAGTGCCACCTCGAGGAGCCATGAAGTAGCGACGCTGGGAGCAGGGAAAACTATTCAGAGCGCCTTATTTTATTAAATAAAATATTGATATTTGGTGCCAGCGTATCGATTCTTGTATCGCACGGATATTTTGTCCCTCCCTTATTGAGTGAATTATTATTATTTATTTTTTTTTTGCAATGAGTCTGTTGTTTGATTAACGCAGACAAGAGAAATATTAGGCTCCTGTCATTTTAAGACACAATGCATGGATCCAATACACTGATACACATGCTTTTTATTTCTTGACTGTTTACTTTCAAGGAGTCCTGTTATTATATTTCTGATGTCCCCAGAGTCTGTATGTGAAGTTTTAGCTCAAAATACCCCATAGATAATTTTTTATAGCATGTTAAAATTGTCACATTTACCTCACGCAGACATCCAATGAAAAGCTGTTCAGCCTTTTATGTTCAAACCGGAGTCAGACAATGATGGAGAGACTCAAGAAGAAGTGACATGTAGAATGCAACAGGACATTTCTGAATGGTTAGTTGATGAATTTATGTAGCTGATGTGGAGTTACTATCTTCAGGTCATTGATTAGTATATTCTGTCATGATAATCTATAAATCGCCCATGTGGGAATTGTTGTAAAATGCCTTCAGAGCCAGAGAATATATGCTGCATGGAGAACAGGTATAGTTTAGTTTAATTATTTGTAACTTATGTTGTCATCTTGCTTTAAAGACATGCTATTGCATTTTTGTTGCACACAGCATTGCAATAAATGTGAAGGCGGATGCGACAGCTTGAGCACAAGAAGATGTTAAAGAGCTCAAGTCAGTATTCATGTGCCGTCAGCAGCTTTCTGGGCGCGTGCATCGGATGTGCAGTTTGCGCACAGAAAACTTCTCACACAGCACGCTCGAGTTATCTTTCACGTCGCCTTGCGCTTCAGTGTTTAAATTGGCAAGGCTTAAAATCACCTGCAAATGATAAACTTTCATGATGACGCAGACATGCAGCACTGGTCCAACAGTTCTGTCAATGAGCCCTGCATGTGCTCTCTTTCTCACGTTGATTCAATTACAGGCAACTGTAATCATACAATTATTATTTTTTTTTTGTAATCATACAATTTACTAGCCATTGGCTAATCAAAGACATTTTGGTCGCCTCTCGTGAAATTTGGTCGCATATGCGGGTTTGACCTCATTCAAGGTGTTGAGCATGCGAGCGTGTTTTCCCAAAGTTTGAGTCAGCATGTGTGTATGGCAGATATTACTTCATTGTTATCACCTTTACCTGATATCTTGTTTTTGGCTTCTGTTTCTCTCTTGAAACGGTATTTACGTCACATGACAGGAGGTCACACTGTTAAAGATTGACAAACGAGTTTGTGTTTTGAGGACGTTTAGCTGAGCGTCTGGATGTAAAGCGCTGACTGAAGCTCTGTAAATGTAAGATGAGATCAGAACAGGATGGATGTAAAATACATTAATAGTTCTATTCAGCAAGGTTGCATTAAATTGATCAACCGTGACATTAAAGACATTTTACAATGTTACAAAAGATTTGTGTTACAGAAGGACTAAAAATGCATCATTCAACATTGATAACAATCATAAATGTTTCTTGATCATCAAATCATCATATCAGAATGATTTCTGAAGGATCATGTGACTAAAGACTGAAAAATTCAAAATTCAGCTTTGATCACAGGAATAAATTACAATGTAGTCAAATAGAAAACTTCATTTAAATTGTAATAATATTTCACAATATTTCTGTTTTTACTGTATTTTTGGATCAAATAAACACAGCCTTGGTGAACAAAAGAGACTATTAAAAACTCTTACCAACCTCAAACTTTTGTCTCAGGCCCCTCTTTCAGTGTGAGTCAGTGGGATTGTTTTCCCCGTCCAGGATGCAGGTGAAAATGGTCAGTGCTGGAGGTTTTGGTTCTGGTTTTCAGGTTTAGAGTTTCATATGTATATTCTCTGTGCTTTTTAAGAAGGGTACAAGCTGTCACTTGGGGCAGTACCCTTTCAAAATACACCTTTATACCTAAAGAGTCCATATTAGTACCTCAACGGTACATATTAGAACCTTTTTAAAGGGTACCGTCCCAATTAAAGCTTTTGTACCTTTTTTTTCTGAGAGTGTAGAAGACCTTATTTTCATATTTTGTTTATATCTTGTCTTGTAATGCACTGGCTTGTTGTCACCTCATTGTGGTGTACGAGTGTCTGTGTTTCTCTGTAATCCTGTTCAGATGACACCACAGACGGACCCTGGAGATGCAACACAAGAGCGTGCATTTGTCTCACAGGCCTGAATGCATTGACGCATGCATGTTTCAGGTTTTCTCACAGTTGTCCTTCTGAGTGTCTTCTCTCTGGTCTCTCGGACACGTTCACTCTCTGCGTGTTGTGTCTTGTTGACATTCTGGAAGGATTTGAAACCGTACAGCTGCTCTTTGCAGGAGCTCTTCTGCATTTCCTCAAGTGTATCTGCTGCTTTGTGTGTGTGTGTGTGTGTGTGTGTGTGTGTGTGTGTGTGTGTTTGTGCGCCCTTGGCAGGAGAAAGTGCTGCGTTTCTATCCGTTTCCTCTTTCCTGTTTGTGATGATGTCAGATGCATCAGCTGGTTTAATTCAGTTTCAGTCAGTGTTGTCTTGTCAACGTCTCAAAGCTTTAGGTGTGTGTTCCAGTGTTATTTTAGTATTATTTTTATACTATTATATAGGGGTGTAACGATAAACTCATGTCGTGATTCGATACATTTCACGATACTGAACTCACAATATGATATTATTTACCATAGCCTATGGTAAAAGGTTGACAAAAATGTACTGTTGATTAAAAAGCTAAATTTGGTATTAGTACATTGGGGGTGAAAATGAATAGGCTTGGACTTGGTGCTGGTAACCCAATTCACAGGACAATGGTGACACCAGAATAAAAACATTTGTGATTGAAGCTGAAAATACTAAATTATTTGAGACAAATATGCTTGTACTCTGTCACTGAATAGATCTATTTCAAATAATGCAGGCCACTTTTTACTGGTAACATAAGACATTTGGCATTATCAGGACCACAAATATTCCCCATTGTATTATTATACATTATATTCAACATTATATATAGTACTAGTAGTTAATGTAATACTGAAACTCTGAATTTCTTTCTCACACACAATAATTTTCATTTATACACAATATATGTTGTCACTATCCATGATACATATTGTTGCATTTTTGTATTATGGTTATATTGTGGCACGATATATTATTACACCCCTACTATTACAGCATTTATGACAGTTTTAAATTAGCTTAGCTTTATGTTTTCAGTTTTCATTTAAAATTTTAGTAATTTTGTTATGTATGGAAGAAAATGAATGCCAAATGTAAACGAAGCAAAAATTGAAAAATATATGCATCGCATTAACCATGCTTGCATTTTAATGCATTGCATTTTTATGGGGTGAAATTCAACATGGTTGTATATTTAAGCTGTGATTCAATTTCACACACACTTTTTCTATTATTAAAAATTCAATAATCCATATTCACCTTTCAGATTTCACTTAAAGCAATAAAATGCAAGCATGGTTAATGCAATGGTTAGTGCAATTCAGCCTGCTTTTTTTTTTGCTTCATTGAATTTGAATCAAATACATTTGGCATTAATTTACTTCCATAGTTTTTGTAACTCTTTGAAGTATTTTTTGTATCTTTTTTACATTTTCTATTTAGCAAACTTTTATTTTAGTTTGTTTTAGTTTAATTTGTCATTTTTATTCATTTCTACTAGCTTTAATTTATATTTCCATATAGAAATTTTAGCACTTAAACTTATTTTATTTCAGTATTAGAAATCGAATCGCCATGGCATGTTGTCATTGTCATGTGACCTACGTGCAGTGTGAGTTGCATTGTTTCACTGCCAATCACATTGGCTCTCTGAAGCATGGTTTAGATGGAAGGACACAAAACAGTAGTGACACTATTTAGGGTCGCCACTTGATGTCTGTAATCTGGTTCAAATCTGAAGGAAAACCAGCAAAAGAACCATGGATCTTAAGAACATTCTCCAAAAGCTGGGAAACCTTTCTTGTCTTTTGAACCCCTTTGACTTAAAATATTTACTTGGTAGATTTTTTCTTTGTGAATTTTTCAATAATGTAACAGCACATTTGCATGTTCATGGTTCTCTGACGTTGGTTAATGTTCACATGACATGCAGGTCAACATAAAATATGTAATATTTATTTTGTAAGTGTTGTATTTTGATCTGTTTTTAGTTTAAAGTGAGTTATTTTAATTTTTAATTGTAATTTTTAGTTCTTTAATTTTTTTAGGCTTTAATTTTTTGTGTTACTTTTGTATTATTTATTTTACAAATACTTTGGTTATTTATTTTATTTAGTATTTTATTTAGTAAACTTATTTCATATGATTGTATTATGTCAAATTTTATTTAAATTTTTACATTGTTTTAATTTTTGTTATTTTTCATTATTTCTCATTAAATATTACTTAGTTTAATATTACAGTTCTATGATTTTCCTTTGTAGTACGTTTTTATTTTAAAGTTAATTATTTTAATTTTACATTTGTGTATTTTTTTCTTTTAGTAATTTTTTTTCTTTTACATTTATAGTTTTTATTTTAAAATCAGTTCTTATTTAAATTTTACATAATGCTTAAAGTAAGCAAAGTAATTAAAATATGACTGGAAATTAGTTAATTGTTATTTTCATTATTTTTTATTTAAAAATTACTTTATTTAATTTTTTTATGGTTTTCATTTTAAAATGACTCGGGTTCTAATAGTGTTGGTGTGTCTTAAGTGAGATGTTTAGATGTTTACCTGGGGCTCCTGCAGAACCAAATGCAAGTTTTGTCTTCATTTTAAGATGATGTAAAAACATCCCTGTCTTTCTGTTCAGGGCTGGATTGCAAACGTACGTGGAGGTTCCTTCTTTTCTCAGGGCAACCACATCAAATCCAGCTGCAGTCTCGTGGCCTTCAACACGGATCAGGCTGGTACGAACCCTTGATTCTGCCGCATGTCTGTCTGAATGTGTGAGCGCCTCTGATAACGTTTGCACTAAACAAATGCAAAAACTGATGCCAGATCAGATTAAACAGCAGGGGAACCAGTCTGTCTTGAGTTTTGTAAACAATGGTTTTAGACATAACCTTGTTTATTCTGTCTCTGAAGGAGGTGGGATGGTCGGCCTGTCTTCTGTGAATTCCGGATCTGACGGGAAGTGGACCGTGACCCAGATTTCATGCCATGCTGGTAAGACGCAGTACTATAGGCCCAACTAACATGCTTGGCCCATTTAACTTAATTTGGAGCAAAAATGGTTGTCTGTGAGGATGTAGGAGTAAATAAAAGCACTGTTTGGATGCTGTGTCAGATGCATCAGGCCAGTGTCACGGTTCACTAAAAATAAACCTGTATGACTTTGTCCTAATTCTGATCTTCCTGTCCCAGACCTCGTGACCGACTTGGACTTCTCTCCGTTCGATGACTACCTGTTGGCAACCTGCTCGGCTGATGAGACTGTAAGTCTAAAGCAGTGATCGTTTTGTGTTGCTAGTCTGGTCCACTGCAGCTTATTCTGAGCATAAAAAGTGACCAGCCATGTTTAGGTCTATCTGAAATCTGATAGCACAATAGACAGCAAAATGATAAATCCCAATATATAGTAGGTAATATAATATAATATCATGCACAGTGTAAGCACATTACCTTAAATCTCAAAATAACATCAAACCCGTGACTAATTTTCTCCTCAGAAGCTCATTGTAGCAGACTGAAAACATATTAACATGATTATTTCCTGGCATATTTATATAAATAACCTAAATATAGACTATTTGTGTATTTACTCAGTCCACTTGAGTAGTTAATAATAACTCATTTATTTATATTTTATTTTTATTCTTTTCAATTTTCAAAAGAATATAATTTAATTTTTAAGTGTATTTTGATTACATTTAAAAATAAATGTACTTTTTAATTTATTTTTTATTCATTTTTTTATTTAAATTTTATTACATTTATTTTTAATGCTTTTAAATATAATTTACTTATTTTAACATTTATTTATTTATGTATTTTGTTTTTAAAAATGATTTATTTAAATGTATTTATTTTTTTATTTTATTTTATTTTTTGTAGAAGGATAATTGATTTTTTTCTTTGTTTACCCGCTAAACCCTCAACCATAAATGTGTTTACCGGCTGAATAGGTTTCATTTGAATTGGAAAGGTTTTTTTTCTTTCTTGGTTCAGTCTTTAAGAATGTGCATCATTGGCCATCATGCTTTTATTAATGGCATCTGCTGACCTGTTGAGCTGTTTTGTCTGTTCAGCTTAAAAGCAGAAAAGCAAACACACACACAATCATGCTACTCTGGAGGTATTGTTATATCACCTTCTACAAATAGCATTTTTAGCAACGCCACACAGATGTTGAGGAGGTTGGCAGATGCCGCTGTCACTCGGGTCTGGTTTTCCTTTCTCTCATTAAAAGCTCAGCAGAATGAAGAAACAAACACACGAGTCTGTCTGCTGATGCCTTCATATTTCTGCACAGCTGGCCTCCACCTGACATCTGCTCCAGTGCATATCTGAGTCAGTGGAGTTTAGTGTTTAGTAGTCCCAGAGTGAGACCCGTTCTGTCTCAATGGTAATCATGGCTTCTGCTAAAATACCATGGTTACTTTTTATTCCATTAAACTGCTGTAAATTGATATTAGCCTCTTGTGATATTAGAAAAGAAATTTGTCTGTCGATCTGTCATTTTTTTCTGTCTATCTGTCTGTCGTTTTTTCTGTCTGTCAATCTGTCTGTCGTTCTTTCTATCTGTCGATCTGCCTGTCTGTCGTTCTCTGTCTGTCTGTCTGTCTGTCTGTCTGTCTGTCGTTCTCTCTCTGTCTGTCATTCTCTGTCATCTGTCTGTTTTTGTCTGACTTTCTTTGTTGTCTGTCTTTCTGTCTGTCTTTCTCTGTGACTGTCTGTCTTTGTCTTTCTCTGTCGTCTGCCTGTCTTTGTCTGTCTGTGTCTTTCTCTGTCGTCTGGCTGTCTGTCTTTTGTTCTCTGTCTGTTTGTCTGTCGTTCTGTCTGTCTGTCTTTGTCTGTCCGTCTTTGTCGTTCTGTCGTCTGTCTTTCTCTGTTGTCTGTCTGTCTGTCGTTCTGTCATCTGTCTGTTGTTCTCTGTCTATATGTCTGTCTTTCTTTGTTGTGTGTCTGTTTGCCGTTCTCTGTCGTCTGTCTGTCTGTTGTTCTCTGTAGTCTGTCTTTGTCATCTGTTTATCTGTCTGTCTTTGTAGTCTGTCTGTCTTTCTTTGTAGTCTGTCTGTCTTTCTTTGTAGTCTGACTGTCTTTTTCTGTCGTTTTTTCTGTCTGTCAATCTGTCTGTCGTTCTTTCTGTCTGTCGATCTGCCTGTCTGTCGTTCTCTGTCTGTCTGTCTGTCTGTCTGTCTGTCGTTCTCTCTCTGTCTGTCATTCTCTGTCATCTGTCTGTTTTTGTCTGACTTTCTTTGTTGTCTGTCTTTCTGTCTGTCTTTCTCTGTTGACTGTCTGTCTTTCTCTGTCGTCTGCCTGTCTTTGTCTGTCTGTGTCTTTCTCTGTCGTCTGGCTGTCTGTCTTTTGTTCTCTGTCTGTTTGTCTGTCGTTCTGTCTGTCTGTCTTTGTCTGTCCGTCTTTGTCGTTCTGTCGTCTGTCTTTCTCTGTTGTCTGTCTGTCTGTCGTTCTGTCATCTGTCTGTCTTTCTCTGTCTGTTGTTCTCTGTCTATATGTCTGTCTTTCTTTGTTGTGTGTCTGTTTGCCGTTCTCTGTCGTCTGTCTGTCTGTTGTTCTCTGTAGTCTGTCTTTGTCATCCGTTTATCTGTCTTTCTTTGTAGTCTGTCTGTCTTTCTTTGTAGTCTGACTGTCTTTTTCTGTCGTTCTGTCATCTGTCTGTCTGTCTTTGTCTGTCGTTATGTCATCTGTCTGTCGTTCTGTCATCTGTCGTCTGTCTGTCTTTATCTGTCTTTCACTGTCGTTCTGTCATCTGTCTGTCTTTTGTCTGTCTCTCTTTGTCTGTCGTCTCTGTCTGTCTGTCATTCTCTGTTGTCTGTCTGTTTGTCTTTCTCTGTTGTCTGTCTTTGTTGTATGTCTGTTTGTCGTTCTGTTTGTCTGTTGTTCTGTCATCTGTCTGTCGTTCTCTGTTTGTCTGTCTTTCTCTGTCGTCTGTCTGTCTTTCTCTGTTGTGTGTCTGTCTGTCGTTCTCTCTTTGTCTGTCGTTCTGTCATCTGTCTGTCATTTTTTCTGTCTGTCAGTCTGTCTGTCATTCTGTCTGTCGTTCTCTTTCTGTCTGTCATTCTCTGTCGTCTGTCTTTCTCTGTTGTCTGTCTGTCGTTCTGTCATCTGTCTGTCTTTCTCTGTCTGTTGTTCTCTGTCTATATGTCTGTCTTTCTTTGTTGTGTCTGTTTGCCGTTCTCTGTCGTCTGTCTGTCTGTCGTTCTCTGTAGTCTGTCTTTGTCATCTGTTTATCTGTCTGTCTTTGTAGTCTGTCTGTCTTTTTGTAGTCTGTCTGTCTTTCTTTGTAGTCTGACTGTCTTTTTCTGTCGTTCTGTCGTCTGTCTGTCGTTCTGTCATCTGTTGTCTGTCTGTCTTTGTCTGTCGTTCTGTCGTTCTGTCATCTGTCGTCTGTCTGTCTTTATCTGTCTTTCACTGTCGTTCTGTCATCTGTCTGTCTTTTGTCTGTCTCTCTTTGTCGTCTCTGTCTGTCTTTGTCTGTCTGTCGTTCTCTGTTGTCTGTCTGTTTGTCTTTCTCTGTTGTCTGTCTTTGTTGTGTGTCTGTTTGTCGTTCTGTTTGTCTGTCGTTCTGTCATCTGTCTGTCGTTCTCTGTTTGTCTGTCTTTCTCTGTCGTCTGTCTGTCTTTCTCTGTTGTGTGTCTGTCTGTCGTTCTCTCTTTGTCTGTCGTTCTGTCATCTGTCTGTCATTTTTTCTGTCTGTTAATCTGTCTGTCATTCTTTCTGTCTGTCGATCTGCCTGTCTGTCGTTCTCTGTCTGTCTGTCTGTCTGTCTGTCTGTCTGTCGTTCTCTCTCTGTCTGTCATTCTCTGTCGTCTGTCTGTTTTTGTCTGTCTTTCTTTGTTGTCTGTCTTTCTGTCTGTCTTTCTCTGTTGACTGTCTGTCTTTCTCTGTCGTCTGCCTGTCTTTGTCTGTCTGTGTCTTTCTCTGTCGTCTGGCTGTCTGTCTTTTGTTCTCTGTCTGTTTGTCTGTCGTTCTGTCTGTCTGTCTTTGTCGTTCTGTCGTCTGTCTTTCTCTGTTGTCTGTCTGTCTGTCGTTCTGTCATCTGTCTGTCTTTCTCTGTCTGTTGTTCTCTGTCTATATGTCTGTCTGTCTTTGTTGTGTGTCTGTTTGCCGTTCTCTGTCATCTGTCTGTCTGTCGTTCTCTGTAGTCTGTCTTTGTCATCTGTTTATCTGTCTGTCTTTGTAGTCTGTCTGTCTTTCTTTGTAGTCTGACTGTCTTTTTCTGTCGTTCTGTCATCTGTCGTCTGTCTGTCTTTGTCTGTCGTTCTGTCATCTGTCGTCTGTCTGTCTTTATCTGTCTTTCACTGTCGTTCTGTCATCTGTCTGTCTTTTGTCTGTCTCTCTTTGTCTGTCGTCTCTGTCTGTCTTTGTCTGTCTGTCGTTCTCTGTTGTCTGTCTGTTTGTCTTTCTCTGTTGTCTGTCTTTGTTGTGTGTCTGTTTGTTGTTCTGTTTGTCTGTCGTTCTGTCATCTGTCTGTAGTTCTCTGTTTGTCTGTCTTTCTCTGTCGTCTGTCTTTCTCTGTTGTGTCTGTCTGTCGTTCTCTCTTTGTCTGTCGTTCTGTCATCTGTCTGTCATTCTCTGTTTGTCTGTCTTTCTCTGGCGTCTGTCTTTCTCTGGCGTCTGTCTGTCTTTCTCTATTGTGTGTCTGTCTATCGTTCTCTCTTTGTCTGTCTTTCTCTGTCGTCTGTGTGTCTGTCTTTCTTTGTTGTGTGTCTGTCTGTCGTTCTCTGCAGTCTGTTTGTCAAACAATCTGTCAACAAGCATTTTATAAGTACACACTGATGAATTGTACACCATTAGACCATGATGTTTTTAAGACTTTAAGAGTTTTTAAAAAGACTGTATACAAATGTCCCAGATTTAGCATATGTATTTAGGAATTACCACACTATAGTGTTAAATAATATTTCTCTCTTCTCTTTCCTCATTCAGGTGAAACTGTGGCGCGTGTGTGATCCAGATCAGGATCAGCCCAGTAATGCTGAGGTCACTCTGAGCCCCGGAGACGGGCGACTGGAGGTTGTTCTCTTTCACCCCGCGGCCTCAGGTCTGCTTGCCGTGGCGTCTGTGAGGGGCATTCAGGTGTGGGACGTCACACGAGACTCCGCCTTGACAGGTAAACTCACACCTTTTGCATTCTTCACCCATCACTGCTGTTAAACGCCTGATTTAGTCTTGTCTTTAATTACTTTAGGTGTACACTTAAGCCCTATTCAGACTGTTATTGTTTTTCATTTCAGTATGTTAGGCCTTGATTTCTGGCATGCTATATTTATTTATACAAAATATTTTTACTATAATATTTTTAAAATATAATATTTCATTTATATTTACATTTATATTTATTTATTTTTCAATGTATTAAAAATCTTTTAACTATTTAATTTGTTTTAATGCATTTATTTTTAATACAATTATTTAATTAATTTCGTTTTAATCAAATGATTTATTCATAAAATTATTTATGTAAATACATTTTTTTAAGTGATCTTAAGTGTCAATGAAAGTTAATTCACATCCAAACTGATGCCCAAAAAGCTATTTTATTTTTTAAATCAAATATTTTTTAACTACTGACAAGTGCCTTAGGTGCACAATATTGAAAATATCTCACAAGACGAAAAAGAAAAACCAAGAGTCCAATCAGGTAACCGGTAAAATGGTCCAATGACAGAACCTCGTCCCTGGTCTGAATTCATGACTTGCAATTACAGCCTGAATAATGCCGTTCATGAGGGTTTTGTCTGCAGCGTTTTTGTCTCTGCTGTGTGTTTCTTTTTGTTTGTTTTGTCTTTGTGTGTATTTCAATGTTTGGTTTGAGCTGCTGAGCCTCTGGTGGTTTCCAGGGCTGCACTTGTTACAGTCCTCTGGGGTCTGACGTGGAGCGGCTGAGGTAAATGTTTGAACTCAGAAGCCCCTCAGAGCTTTGGGCCGCGTGGCTCCGGAGCCCCATGATGGCTGCTGGTGCTTCCCAACCTCACATCTCACATCACTGTCTGCCTTCATGTGCTTGTGTGCCTGTTAGCTGTGTTTCATTCACTCCCTCTGACATTTTACACCAGACAGACACTCTCACTTAAAACAAAACGAGTCCACCGCCATGGAATCAGATCTCTGAGAAGATAAAAACTGCTGAAAGAAAATGTTTATTTTATTTTATTCCAAGTAAAAAAAACTGAAACTATATTAACCCTGGAATTTATTTCTTAATTTTTCTTATAGGCCCTGTTTACACACAAGTGGACAACACATAATAGTAGTGGTGGGGGAAAAAATCAATACAGCACAGTATCGCAATATTTTGTGTAGGGATATTGTATCGATACAAGGACGGCAAGTATCAGTATATTTAAAAAAATGAAAATAAAGCCATCTTTTACTCCCCCTGATGTTGTTCTAATGCTCTATGTCCTTCTATCTTTTTAGGACCTCAAAAGCAGAAATAAAAAAAATAGTCCTGCACGTGCTCCTTCCTATAATGGCAGTGAATGGCGACCAGGCTAAAACATTACAAAAATGATACAAAAGTATCACGCAATGATACAGTGAGACGCGCACCATATATGAAAAGTGTTCAGGAGGCATACTATAAGGTTTTGCGAAAAAGAAACCGTATTATTCAGTCAAAACACTGAGTTCGGCCGTTACTCTGTGTGCGCCCCTCACGCAATGTTGTCATGACAACCGGAACTCGACGTTCACTTCAGGATGTTTTATTATTAGTATTATTTCTTATCATATACCTTAAAGAAAAGACGAGAGTCGCGTTTGTTTCTATTGAGCCTGCTTTCTCAAAATGGTGCGTTTGTGTGCTTATCCTGGGTGCCATGACAACAGTGCGAGTTATAGTTAGCATGAGCGCCGGCGGTTGCTGACGGCTCGCACGCAGTCACAGGAACGCGCGCGCACGTAACGAGTAACGGCCGAACTCAGTGTTTTGACTGAATAATACAGTTTCTTTCTTGCAAAACCTTTCTCTTATAGTATGCCTCCTAAACACTTTCTATATATGGTGCGCGTCTCACTGTATCATTACGTGATACTTTTGTATCATTTTTATAATGTTTTAGCCTGGTCGCCATTCACTGCCATTATATGGAGGAGCGTGTACAGGACTATTTTTTTTTAATTTCTGCTTTTGAGGTCCGAAAAAGATAGAAGAACATAGAACATTAGAACAACATCAGGGGGAGTAAAAGATGGCTTTATTTTCATTTCAGGGTGAACTACCCCTTTAAGAATAACAACGAACCCACCATTCAAGAAATTGCCGCCCCCGAATTGGTGCTAATTCTAAAGTGAAAGTAAAATGCGCACGACCGTTCATAATGGCCGTATTAATATGTTATTGCAATACTCAACATATCGCAATATTTAAAAAATCTTAAGTATTGCAGTAATATCGAATCTTGGGGCCTCTAGCAATTCCCACCCCTACTAAATAGAGGTGTAAATGGGCTCTAAAATATTTTGAGCTTGGCCTCTTCTAGAGATGGTTAAAAACACATTTGATCGGATTGCTTTCGTAGTGTAAACACTCATGTGGTCAAATGCGTACAAACAGCCACAAAAGACATCTATTCTCCACCTACTGACCTAATGAGTAAACACTATGGGAAGCACGCTAGCCAGACGGGATTCAAACTTTGTCGACTGAAGACTCTAGTTTGGTTTGAAGAACACACCAAGCATAATGTTCTCTCACCATTCCTGATTTCTAACACGCACTCACAGTGTTTGCCGTCGTCTTGTGGTTGTCAGAGCAGAAACCAAAGCCGATGCTCTCTGTGTGTTTTTCCATCCTCACTGGGTGCTTTCATATGTAAATTGGACAAGATTACCTCTGAAAAAGATTACCCGTTTACCTTATCTACTTGTGATCTGATCAACCAAAATGCCTCTGGTGTAAACAGGGCCTTCGTTTTGGCCAAACAGATAAATCTGATAGAATGACTGTTGTTTTAGTATTATGTATTGGTACTATTATAGTATTTATTAATACTTTGAATTGGCTTGTATTTCTATTTTTTCAGTTTTCATTTTATAATTTTAGGTAAATTTTTTCTTCTTTTTTTTTTTGCCATTTTAATTTTAGCAACATTTCTTATTTAATTTTCACATTTTTCTTTTTTGAATTGAGATCTACTTTGGCATATTACATAAGCTTTTCCCAGTGCATCGGTTTGTGCTGCCACACTTCCTTAACGTGTGTGTGTGTGTGTGTGTGTGTGTGTGTATCTGTGTGTATGTGTGTGTGCGTGTGTCTGTTTGCGTGTGTGTCTGTGTGCCTGTGTGCGTGTGTTTATGTCTGTGTGTGTCTGTTCTCTGTGTGTTTGTGCGTGTGTGTCTGTGTGTGTGCGTGGGTGTCTGTGTGTGTGTTTGAGTGTGCGTGCGTGTCTGTGTGTGTGTGTGCGTGTATCTATGTGCGTGTCTGTCTCTGTGTCTGTCTCTGTGTCTGTCTCTGTGTCTGTCTCTGTGTCTGTCTCTGTGTCTGTCTCTGTGTCTGTCTCTGTGTCTGTCTCTGTGTCTGTCTCTGTGTCTGTCTGTGTGTTTGCGTGTGTGTTTGCTTGTGCGTGTGTCTGTGTGCGTCTGTGTCTTTGTCTGTGTGCGTCTGTGTCTTTGTCTGTGTGCGTGTGTGTCTGTGTACGTGTGTGTCTGTGTGCGTGTGTGTCTGTCTGTGTGCGTGTGTGTGCCTGTCTGTCTGTCTGTGTGTCTGTCTTTCTGTCTGTCTGTGTGTGTTTGTGTCTGTGTGTGCTCAAATTCCCAGCACTTTCATGCTTTTCTGTGTGTGTTCCTCACAGATGTCACGTGTTTCCTGCCTTAAAGATTGTGAACTTACCTTGAATGTTTGTCTTTTGTATATGGTGTGTGTTGTGACGTGTCTGTGTGTGTTTGTGTATTTGTGCAGTTCTGGAACAGCATGCGGATCAGCTGCAGGGTCTGGCCTGGAAAGAGGACGGATCACTGCTGGCTTCATCCTGCAAGGTAAATGCTCTCTACAGCACAATTACTAGAACGTGTCACACTTTCCGATGGCTTGTAGACAGCAGGAGAGATCAGTGCTGAATGCAAAGAATATAATGCAACTGTAATTGTGCAGAGTTAGGACGGGTTCACAAAGAATGTGAGACACAGGTCAGTAGAACAAAAGAATGCGCAAGTTTTAAAAAATATGAACGGGTGCAGCGGTCAAATACATCCATCTAGCGCCATCTAGCTAGTGTTTACATTGAAAAACAATGGAAAGGTAGTGCAGTGGAATGGAAAAACAACATGTTCTGTGTGAACGGGCACAGTTCACAGTTTCAGTTCCTTTAGCTGATGACATCAAAAGCTGCCTTTTAATCATGCTGTGAATATTTTGGGGGCAGTTGTTCAAAAGTAATCTGATCGGATTTCGCCTATCGGATTGGATCAAATCTTGAAAATGGGTTGTTCAAAAGGAAAAAAGGATTCTGAAATCAGATTAGATCACAAAATCCAATCTTGGTTTTGATCTGGATCAAATCATCAGTTTGTATTGTTCAAAACTTTTTTGTAAGATTGGGTAAGATTTTATGTAAATGTTAAAGTTACATTGGCACAATAAGGGATGAACCAGTCAAAAGTTATTTGAGCAAAAACATTTCTCTGTTGAACGCTACGCAACACTTTTCAGAGAGAACGCTAACGCATCTCATATTTTCCCCATAACCATGTCCCTCCAGGTTTGGTGATCTGAAAAAAGTGTGTATCTGGATCAGGATGATCCAATCCAATTTTGCTTTGAAAAACCAGGACAAAAGTAAGATGGATTACTTGATCCTGGATAGCAAAACATGGGATTTCCAAATCCAGATCATTCTGATCCAGATTAAACTTTCTGAACAATTGGCCCTAGAAAATAAGGAATTTAACACTGTTATTTTTTTTTTTATCAGTCAGATACTCTTAGGTTTTATTAATATTTTGATAAAAATTTTTTGTTGTTGCTATTTTTAGTTAGTTTTGTACTATGTAGTTTTTATTCATTTTAATTTCAGTTTTACAGTACATTAAGTTCAAATAAATTGTTTCGTATTTTATTTCAGTTCATATTTATTTTATTTAAAGTTGAAATTTTGCATTATTGTTTTTAGTTAACTGGAATTTATTTCTCTTAATTTTATCCCTTTTTCTTTTGGCTAAACAGACAGAATAAATAAAGCTAACTAACTAATAGTTCAAATCAGTGTTTGTTTTTGTATCTTTTATTATACATTTTTTATATTTTTAATTAGCTTTTTTTATTTATTTAGTTTTTCAGTTTTTTCCAATGTTTAACATTTTATGTTTTTAAAAATAATTTTCCTTAATATTCCTTATAACAAACTCGATTCCAAAAAGTTGGGACAAATTGTGAATAAAAAGGAATGCAATAATTTACAAATCTCATAAACTTATATTTTATTCACAATAGAATATAGATAACATATCAAATGTTGAAAGTGAGACATTTTGAAATGTCATGCCAAATATTGGCTCTTTTTGATTTCATGAGAGCTACACATTTCCAAAAAGTTGGGACAGGTAGCAATAAGAGGCCGGAAAAGTTAAATGTACATATAAGGAACAGCTGGAGGACCAATCTGCAACTTATTAGGTCAATTGGCAACATGATTGGGTATAAAAAGAGCCTCTCAGAGTGGCAGTGTCTCTCAGAAGTCAAGATGGGCAGAGGATCACCAATTCCCCCAATGCTGCGGCCAAAAATAGTGGAGCAATATCAGAAAGGAGTTTCTCAGAGAAAAACTGCAAAGAGTTTGAAGTTCTCATCATCTACAGTGCATAATATCATCCAAAGATTCAGAGAATCTGGAACAATCTCTGTGCGTAAGGGTCAAGGCCGGAAAACCATACTGGATGCCGTGATCTTCGGGCCCTTAGACGGCACTGCATCACATACAGGAATGCTACTGTAATGGAAATCACAACATGGACTCAGGAATACTTCCAGAAAACATTGTCGTGAACACAATCCACCATGCCATTCGCCGTTGCCGGCTAAAACTCTATAGGTCAAAAAAGAAGCCATATCTAAACATGATCCAGAAGCGCAGGCGTTTTCTCTGGGCCAAGGCTCATTTAAAATGGTCTGTGGCAAAGTGGAAAACTGTTCTGTGGTCAGATGAATCAAGTTTTGACATTTTACAAGTCTTGTGTTCATTATGTTGATAATATGATGTAAAAGATACTGCAAGTGACTTTTAAGAGTCAAATTTAGCACATTCTCACCAATAGATGTCGCCAAAGTGTGTGTTTTTCCCCCATCATGCCTCCTCGCTGTGGATCATTACACAGATTGGCTTTATTAGAGGAGCACATCATTATCACGTCCACTGGGATGAGACTCATAAACCCCGCCGGTGATGGTGGTGCCATCGAGGTCTGAGAGGATGTGAATCAGTAAATCTGATTTGAGGAAGCTTATTACATCTGGCCTCAATATCAGCCCTTTTGTTTTTTTTACACATCAGGACAAACACTTAATATAGCAAATGTGTCAGTATGATCAACCTATTGTGACTCATGCGAAACATTAAAGCACAGTGTCTTTTCCTCACCGCAGATGTGTTTCTATTTCTGGACACAAAAGGTTTGTGTTTGGCAGGAGCAGTGTTTTGATTGAGTTTATGGAAAGAGTTTTGTTAAATCAAGTGGATGAAGATGTACTGGACTTTGAAAACCGAATGACATAATGTCTTCCGATAGAAGCTGAGAGCTCAAAGCAAACCTGAATTTGGCGGCATCTACAGCTTGACTTTGTTGCGTTTGAAGTATTGCAGCGAGAGAGTTCAGCCCTCACCTGGCCCCCGGGAGCCCGGCGCCAGACCCCCAGAGCGGCTGATTTAGCACCCTGGAGGAGAGAGACTGACATGGGTACAGAGAGGCACGCTCACCCGCCCTTGCAGGAGGAAATGGGGAGCAATCCATAAAGAAATAATAACATGCTGCAGAGCTTTTCCATCAGCCTGTTTAATGCTCTCAGAGGTGCAGAGCCAAAGGATGCTGGAGTTTATGACTGGATGAGGAATTTTAGGATTAGTTTATGAGGAAAAATTAGGTCGTTTGAGTTTGCACTGAATGCTTTGTGCTGCTTCAAGACAGTAGTCACCCGTTTTAACTTATTGATATCTTTTATATGTGCAAAATAGTGGTTGACATTTATATTTAGACTATTTATATTCATTTCTTTTAACATTTTTATATTAATGTATTTTTTTAAATAATGTTTTATTTGTTTTATACAAATTTATAAATTTGCTATAGTATTTTTATTTATTTAAACATTTTTATATTAATTCATTTTGTATATTAATTTGTTAATTTTTATTTTTTATTATTTGTAGAACATTTTCAAACGTATATTGAACATTTTTATATTAATTTATTATAATGTTAATATATAAACTTAATAAATAAATAAATACTTATTAATGTTTATTATTTTATATTTATTCATTTTAACATTTTTAAATGAAATGTTTGTATATTTATATATTTATTTTTATAATTTAAAATCTTTATTTATATTATATATTAATTTGTTTTATACTAATTTATTATTATATATTTATTTTTATAATTTATTATTGTTTTTATGAACTTATTAATTTATATAATTTTGTATTCTTTTTTATTTTTATTTACATGTTTGTATATTAATTTATTATTTTTATAATTAAAAATGTATATTTATTTAACTTATTAGTTTGTTATAGTATTTATTCATTCACTTTAACATTTTTTATTAATTAGCTTAAGTATCTTGATAAATATTTACTTTTTATACTAATTTATTATTTTATATTAATGCATACTTTGTAATATTAATTTGTTTTTATATAATATTTTAAAATGTATATTTATTGTATTTATATTATTTATGAAATTAGTTTGTTTAGAGCAGATTTGTATTACATTTTAATATTATGTTTATATTTGAATTCATATGTAAACCGATATATTTATAATACTAAGCTATATTCCATCCTGAACCCATTAAGAATAACACCTAATCATGACAGTGGACCAGAATGCATCCTAAAATTTCAGAGGAGAGTCGAGAGGAAAAATACAAACGGGACAAAGCTATAAATGTGACACTAGATCACAGACTGAACGCCGAGGTTGTGCCCTCAGTCGAGTCGAGCTGTAATTTAAGAGAATAGGCTTTCCAGTCTCCCCAGATCCACCTTATTAAAGCAAATAAGCACTGCCAACATGTGCGTTCAATTCCAGCCGTTTTCCCCCATTAGGTGAACGGGAGGAGAGGGCGGCTCGTGACAGGCCTCGTTTGGAGGCACGGACGCGCATATTTTATGACACGGCTGCGTGCACAAATGCCTGCCACATGAACGCAGAGGCTTTGTTCCACAGCGACAGTGGGCGTCTATGATTAAATACACAATCGAAGTCTTAAAGCAGGTGTTGATTTATGGGCTTGCGACTGTGCTTTTGAGCGCAAGGCTATTTGTATTTTTGAAAGTATATACTAGTATAAAAGTATTAAAAGTGTTTTTTTTAAACAAATTTCCATTTTTCTACAGACCACTTAATTTTGCCAGCTAGTTTTCATTTAGTTTAACTTGATGTGCTAAAGCTGAAAATTCATTAATAAAAAATATATAGACATTTAAACAAACAAAAACACTACAAAATTACTAAAACTTTACTTAAAATTAAAACTTTTGATTAAAATTTTAATAGTATCTCCGTGATGAAATTACTACAGACGTGAAGAGATGTGTTATTACTTTTACATGTAGTAATCAATAGTAGTACATTCAGCATCTGGCTCTCATTGACCAGCTCAAACATATTCTCAAAAATCATTTTCAACATCTTCAAAATCAATATTTTGATCGCCGACAGCTTCTTCAGCATACACTCTAAAAAAGTGCTGGGTTAAAAACATCCCAAGTTGGGTTGAAAATGGACTAACCCAGCGATTGGGTTGTTTTAACCCAGCGGTTGGGTTAAATTTTTGCTTAAAACAACCCAGTCGCTGGGTTAAAACAACCCAATCGCTGGGTTAGTCCATTTTCAACCCAACTTGGGATGTTTTTAACCCAGCACTTTTTAGAGTGTATCTACAATCTAAGAAGTGTGTGAATGACGTCCCGAGGAATGCATTTAAGGGTTAAACAAACTGTTGGAATGTTATCTTTCTATTGCATCAAAAATCATTTACAATAATTCTGTTGAATTTCATTAGAATACTATAGCGACCGGGGCTGCTGTTTAGGGGTGTGTAACGATATATATATATCGTTCAACGATATATCGCGATATAAAAATGCGACGGTATGATTCGCGATATAGTGTTGTTTTATCCAAGGCTCAACCTTTCTGTATTTATAAGGAGAAAGTATGATTATTCAAAGCATTTTAGATGATTTATTCTTATATGTATAGTGCATTAATGACAGGAGAGGTCGGACATAGTGAGCACCAGGAGAGAATGATACCTTTTTTTGACGATAAGGGTAAGAAAATTTAAGTTTACGGTGTTTCAGTGACATTATTACATTTAAACGACTATATATAATGTTGCATATAATGTATAATAATGCAATGGGGGAATATTTGAGGGTCCTGATGATGATGATGATGATGATGATGATGATAATACAATAATAATAATAATAATATTATTATTTTAGTAATAATGAAAAAGTAAAAATAAAAAAAACCCTCTTCTTTAATTTGGCTTAAAATATTGCGTTACATATCGTATCGTGAGTTCAGTATCGCGATTTATATCGAATTGTGACACGAGTGTATCGTTGCACCCCTACTACTGTTCTGCATTACAATGAAGAGGCCTGTGGGAAGTTTACTTTGAGCACATTCAGATGAATGTGAGAAGTGTCAGTCTGAGCTCAAACTGCACGCATTGATTAAACAGCTGTTGCCGATGCGCACACACACACACACACACACACACACACACACACACACACACACACACACACACACACACACACACACACAGCGGTTGACTCCTGTGTTTATTGCAGCACGTGCGTTCAGTCTCCCTGTGATGGGCGTCAGGGGTCGGATGGGTCAGACTGTGTGTAGTCTGTTAAGTTTGAGTAGGCATGTAATAAAAGCCTCTCTGTTAAATCACGAGCCGTACAGGTTCTGATGTGCGATCGGCTCTTCTGTGTGTTTACACTGATGGTAATCTCAGCGGCTGATCTCAGATGCGCACGGCCTGTCGGGTCTGGTCTGGGGTCTGTCTGGGGACTGCAAGGCCTTGTGGGTGGGCTGCTCATGACGGCCCCTGTTTGCGGTGTCAACCTATAAACAGCAAATAAAATGGCATGACTGCACGGTGCATGACATGAAAGATAGTTTGAATAACACACTGTATTCTCTTTAAGGGATAAAGAAGTAGTTCGTTTTGAAATGTCGGTTTGATGTACTATGTGGGCTATGTTCTGAACGGAACACTATCATACTGCTTACTGCACTGTAAAAAAATATTTAAAAAGTAAGGTCATTTTGAGGTCATTGAAATAAAAAATTTGAGTTAATACAATGAACATTTTTGAGAATTTACATCACTCTTTATTCAAATAGTATAAAAATTTTTATAAGCATATTGCGTAATTGTGTTTTATTTGTTATAATGCAATGAAACATGATGATTTATCAAATTTTTATGTGGTTCAGATACAATAATATTTTGAGTTTCTGTTTATTAAACCCATTTCCTTCATTGTATTAACTCAATTTTAATTTCAATGAACTCAACATTTTAAGGCAACCAGGTTACTTACTTTTTTTTTTTTTTTTTTTTTTTAAGTAAACCAACAATATTTTTTTACAGTGTGTGCTGCCTAATATTTACTGCCTATATATCCAAAAAGTCGACATTACGCAATGACGCATTTCAAACACTACTTATAGTATGCTACATTGTTTACATGGAGAAGGAACAGTAGCAAAAGCGGCTGAGAGAGTGAAATAATGATCAGTAACCTAACATTATAAGATGGGTAGAGTAGTTTGTAATCTGACCTCTCTTTGTGTGATGCTTCTGCTCTTTTGTTTGGTGTTATTCAGCCGTAAATACAGCATGTCTCTGTGGAATAGTGTGGCTCTGTGTGAGCGGTTACTGTTTGTGCTTGTGCTGTTTGTTTTGGTTTTGGTGACTTGTGTCTGGTGTGTTTGTCTGGAGAAGAGGTGGTAGTGGTTACTGAGCATGTCTTAAGGGTGTGTTATAAAGCATTATTCCCTGTTTCTCTTTAGGGGGTGTTTGAGAGCGTCTGTCTCACAGGACTGAAACCACTCTGTATTTAAAGGCATCACAGGCACATTCCAGCTGATCTAGCTAAGACATTTTTATTTGTAAATATAAATATATATATTTTTTAAATAACTATATCATAGTAGTACTAAAATATTAATATCAATGGTTCAGCCTGATTAGAAATAGGCTAGTTTACACAATATGTGTCTGTAATGTGAATTTTTATGATTATTAGAGCAACATTTTGATGTCTATAAGCCCTATCATGTTATTTTTTCATTTGTTTTGGAGGTCTGCTATTTAATAAGGTATTTTAATACCTTTTTAATGTAAAGCACTTTGAGTATGAAATGTGCTAAATAAACTTGCCTTGCCTACTGCAATGCATTCATTGGCAAAGAAACTTCGATTTTCTCATACATTGCAGCATTTTCTCACAGTGTCTGAAATTATTCGATAAATGATCCAGTATCTCTTAACCCCTCCTTTTTGAGAGTCTACTCTGTTCTGGTTGGTCAGAAGACTCAGTCTGTTGTGATTGGTCTACTCTGCTCTGATTGGTCAGAAGACTCAGTCTTTTGTGATTGGTCTACTCTGCTCTGATTGGTCAGAAGACTCAGTCTGTTGTGATTGGTGTACTCTGCTCTGATTGGTCAGATGGCCCAGTCTGTTGTGATTGGTCTACTCTGCTCTGATTGGTCAGATGGCCCAGTCTGTTGTGATTGGTCTACTCTGCTCTGATTGGTCAGAAGACTCAGTCTGTTGTGATTGGTGTACTCTGCTCTGATTGGTCAGAAGACTCAGTCTGTTGTGATTGGTCTACTCTGTTCTGGTTGGTCAGAAGACTCAGTCTGTTGTGATTGGTGTACTCTGCTCTGATTGGTCAGAAGACTCAGTCTGTTGTGATTGGTCTACTCTGCTCTGATTGGTCAGATGGCTCAGTCTGTTGTGATTGGTCTACTCTGCTCTGATTGGTCAGATGGCTCAGTCTGTTGTGATTGGTCCACTCTACTCTGATTGGTCAGATGCCACAGTATGTTGTGATTGTCTACTCTGTCTGCTCTGATTAGTCAAATGGACCAGTCTGTTATTGTACCGCTGATTTGTACCGTTATTGTACACAGTGTGTGTGTCTGAAAAGAAACGTCCGTTGCTATATCTGCGTTTTAGCTCTGGATCTTCCTCAGCACTAGGTACACAGTGATAAGAACAGTAACGATGGCATTGTTTTACTTTGCACTTTGATCTTTGAAACTTTGCAGACCTTTTACATTCACAAAGAGCTGTAATACACACTACATGAAAGATAATATTCTAAAAAGCATAATGGGGCACTTTAGCATGTGTAGTGCTACTTGTTTGATATTGTGATCATTAGAATTCTGTCTTAACAGACAGCTGCCTGTAGACAGTGAAGTAGCTCAAAATGATTTTGAAACCCTTTGTGTCCTGATAGTAGTCGATTAAGCTCTGTTTTTATGGTGTGAGAGGACTCTTGAGAGAATGTGTCAGTCTCTGGTCTTCATTAAGGATTTGTTGTGTTGAGTGAAAGACGTAGTGCCGGTCGCAGCCTGTTCCTATTAGCGTTCATTTCCCCTCGCTGATCTGATTCTCTCTCCTGATTGGCTGTCTTTGAGTGTAATGGGGTCGTCTGATGGTCACCGATTGACTGAACTGATTTTGACGTTGACTTCAGTCTACACCAGGATTTATTCTGCCAGTTATGTTGACAGACTCGTAACAAATACCACATGAAGCCATTTCTACCGTATAATAATCGAGGCCTAGCGTACTTATTCACTACAGCCTAAAGAATCACATTACAATCAAGAAAGTGTTATATTAAGTTTTGTGCATTTTGCCCGTGACTGTGGGAAAATGTGGAATAGTGTTGATGCCTAGGGAGTATGTTATGATTTATTGATGATTTTTAAAAAATGTAAATGCATGATATAATTCAGATTAATGTAAGGGAAAAAATATATTTAAAGAATTGTATAAAAAAAAAAAATTTAAACAATTTTGAGTTATACAAACCTGATTCCAAAAAAGTTGGGACACTGTACAAATTGTGAATAAAAACAGAATGCAATGATGTGGAAGTTTCAAATTTCAATATTTTATTCAGAATACAACATAGATGACATATCAAATGTTTAAACTGAGAAAATTTGTCATTTTAAGGGAAAAATAAGTTGATTTTAAATTTCATGGCGTCAACACATCTCAAAAAAGTTGGGACAAGGCCATGTTTCCCACTGTGTGGCATCCCCTCATCTTTTTATAACAGTCTGCAAACGTCTGGGGACTGAGGAGACAAGTTGCTCAAGTTTAGGAATAGGAATGTTGTCCCATTCTTGTCTAATACAGGCTTCTAGTTGCTCAACTGTCTTAGGTCTTCTTTGTGGCATCTTCCTCTTTATGATGCACCAAATGTTTTCTATGGGTGAAAGATCTGGACTGCAGGCTGGCCATTTCAGTGCCCGGATCCTTCTTCTACGCAGCCATGATGTTGTAATTGATGCAGTGTGTGGTCTGGCATTGTCATGTTGGAAAATGCAAGGTCTTCCCTGAAAGAGACGACGTCTGGATGGGAGCATATGTTGTTCTAGAACTTGGATATACCTTTCAGCATTGATGGTGCCTTTCCAGATGTGTAAGCTGCCCATGCCACACGCACTCATGAACCCCATCCCATCAGAGATGCAGGCTTCTGAACTGAGCACTGAGAACAACTTGGGTTGTCCTTGTCCTCTTCAGTCCAGATGATATGGCGTCCCAGTTTTCCAAAAAGAACTTCAAATTTTGATTCATCTGACCACAGAACAGTTTTCCACTTTGCCACAGTCCATTTTAAATGAGCCTTGGCCCAGAGAAAACGCCTGCGCTTCTGGATCATGTTTAGATATGGCTTCTTTTTTGACCTATAGAGTTTTAGCCGGCAACGGCGAATGGCACGGTGGATTGTGTTCACGACAATGTTTTCTGGAAGTATTCCTGAGCCCATGTTGTGATTTCCATTACAGTAGCATTCCTGTATGTGATGCAGTGCCGTCTAAGGGCCCGAAGATCACGGGCATCCAGTATGGTTTTCTGGCCTTGACCCTTACGCACAGAGATTGTTCCAGATTCTCTGAATCTTTGGATGATATTATGCACTGTAGATGATGATAACTTCAAACTCTTTGCAGTTTTTCTCTGAGAAACTCCTTTCTGATATTGCTCCACTATTTTTGGCCGCAGCATTGGGGGAATTGGTGATCCTCTGCCCATCTTGACTTCTGAGAGACACTGCCACTCTGAGAGGCTCTTTTTATACCCAATCATGTTGCCAATTGACCTAATATGTGTACATTTAACTTTTCCGGCCTCTTATTGCTACCTGTCCCAACTTTTTTGGAATGTGTAGCTCTCATGAAATCCAAAATGAGCCAATATTTGGCATGACATTTCAAAATGTCTCACTTTCAACATTTGATATGTTATCTATATTCTGTTTTGAATAAAATATAAGTTTATGAGATTTGTAAATTATTGCACTCCTTTTTTATTGACAATTTGTACAGTGTCCCAACTTTTTTACAATCGGTTTGTACTTCAAGTATTAGAAAACAGAAAATATTTTGTTTTATTAACATTCCCTATGCAGCCTTATGTTTTTATTATTAATGAAGATATTATTTAATTATTTTTGCTGATGTTTTGAATTTATGCTAGTGTAATGTACAGTTATATTTTAACTGACTTGTAACAAATGTGACATGAAGCCATTTCTACCATATAATAATTGATGCAACAAAAGCATAAAGAATACATTTTTACAGTCATGAAAGTGTTATATTAAGAGTTTTAGCCTTTTAATAGTGATTGTGGGAAAATGTTGATATTATAGAGAGCAGATAGACTGACTGTTTTTATTTTATTTTATTACGTTTAATAAATAATATTATGCAAGTAAATGAATTATTATATAAAGTTTATGTAAATAAAATATGTACATTTATTAATGCATGAATAAAACTTTTAATGAAAGTACATTTTAACTAAAAATTGACTTAAAAAGAGAGGTCACTCAAAAATGAAAATTCTCTCATCATTTACTCACCCTCAAGTGGTTCCAAACCTGTATAAGTTTCTTTCTTCTGTTGAACACAAAAGGTGATATTTTAAAGAATATGAGTAATCAGACAGTTGATGGACCCCATTGACCTCCATTAGTAGGAATAAAAATACTATGGAAGTCAATGGGGTCCATCAACTGGCAACATTTAAATTTTTTGAGCGAACTATCCCTTTAAATATTAGAAAATTATTTTCCCCCTAACATTCCTCCTTAATGTTGCCTCAACATATTATTAATTAAATAAATATATATTTCTTTATTCTGCTGTTTAAAGTTTGACATGCTGAACTAATGCTGTTATATAGTTATATTTTAACCTCTCTCTTTTTTTTTTCTTAGGACAAAAAGCTGCGACTCTTTGACCCGCGAGCCCAGCCATCAGCCGTTCAGGTTTGATTTTATTCTCATATTATCTGCTATTTTGTCATTTATAGATGGAGAATCTACACAAACACACTGGTCAGGGATTTTGATGACCATCTCTTTATTATTATTTTTTATTTTTTTATTCTCGTTTCTTTATTTCAATGTGTAATTTTTTTTTTTTTTTAAATCAACTACTTTTGTCGTTGTTTAAGTTATGTTGTGCACCACTGTGTGGAGAGCTAATCAATGCATTTCCATGACTTTTCCATGGTATTTTAGGAGAACGGGAATATGTGTAGACTACTGTTCAAAAGTTTGGGTTTGGTATGATTTTTTTTTTTTTATGCTTTTGAAATAGGCCTCTTATTCTCACCAAAGCCGCATTTATTGGTTTAAAAAAAAAAAAAAAACGTAATATTGTGAAATATTATTACAATTTATAATAACTGTTTTCTGTGTGAATTATTGTAAATTGTAATTTATTCCTGTGATCAAAACCACTGAATTTTCAGTATCATTATAAATTTTTGTTTCAAAGTAAAAAGCAGCATTTGTTTGAAATAGAAATCATTATAAATTTACATTTATACATTTCTTTAATATCAGTTTTGTCCTTGCTGAATAAAAGTATTAATTAATTTAAAAGACAATACTGACACTGAACTTTTGAACAATAGTGTAAATGTGTGTATATGTCCTTATTCACGCTTCTGGTTTCATATTCTACCTTTAGCCAGTCATTTCAAGCTGTTACTTCGTTAGCCCATTCTGATTGGCCGATTGATTCATTCACTCTTTCTCATGAGCTGGTGAAGCCATGGGAACCTATTCATTGAACCCTGAGAAACAATACAGTATGATGCCCGTGTGAACATGACTGTGATTGTGTTTTTGACTTTCGCAACCTGTCAGAATCCTGTTTGATAGCTAATCAACCCTACCAATTTCAGCAGGAATGAGGAAGTTCAGGTCAGAGCGATGACCTCTCTGGAGGCTTCTCTCAGTGTTTGTGGTGTCTTTTCAAGGTAAATAGAGCTTAGATGAATCAGATGGGGTCATGGTGGATTAGATATTACCCACGCTGCTCTCTGAGCAAACACACAGTAGCTCTGACACTTTACTGAAAAGATTAGCGTCTCAGAAAAGAGTTAGCTCAGACGTGTGAGACCTGTCGTGACCACACACATACACACGCACACACACACACTTACTTACTTCCTCTACACTTGTTTTTTTCATGTGATCTGATTGCAAATGGACGGTTCAGTTGTTTTGGATGCATGAAGGATTTGTGTTATGGCACGTTTACGTTAATCATTAAAGAACAGTTGCAACTCTATTGATTTCAAATGATCGCTTGTGACTACTAAGTTGTGAGAATTTTTACTTTTACAGATGTGCATCAGCATCTGTTGACCAGTGATGATTTTATACAGGTGCTGTTTTGGAAATTCAATCCGCTGTATGTTTTTTTTTTTTTTTTTTTTTAAATAACTTTGATTGATCAGAATGCTAATGCATTAAACCTCATTTACACCTCATTAACTTTGTAAATCATTTCGGAACTTAAAAATAATTTTGAGTTTTATTTGTGCTTTACCAAAACATTTTTTTTTATTTTGTTCATTTGTTTGTTTACTCTAAATTATTAGTAATAAATCTAGTTAAATTTTTAGAGTGTCCGACTCTCATGCCGGCGGACCCGGGTTCGAGTCCCGCTTTGAGTGGGCAGTTCGAACAGGAGGGGTTACATTGGTGCCATGACCCGGATGGGAGTGAGGTTTGGGGGGGGTGAGTGTAACGGAGGCCAGCTAGTAGTTGCTGTGCGAGTAAACCTCACTCCTCTAATCTCAAGTGACGCTCTAGCGACTGACGCTAGAAGTTATAGCCTTTAGCCTCCTTGTTAGAGTGTCCGACTTTCATGCTGGCGGACCCGGATCGAGTCCCTCTTGGAGTGGGCGGTTCGAACAGGAGGGGTTACATTGGCACCGTGACCCAGATTGGAATGAGGTTTAGGGGGGTGAGTGTAACGGAGGCCAGCTAGTAATAGCTGTGCGAGTAAACCTCACTCCTCTGATCTCAAGAGATGCTCTAGAGGTTACACAAATGTGAGAGATTAAATATCTGATTAAGGATCAATCTCTCTCTCTCTCTCTCTCTCTCTCTCTCTCTCCCCCCCTCTCTCTCTCTCTCTCTCTCTCTCTCTCTTTCATTGAGTCGGATTCCTGACAGACCAGCTTGTTTTCTGACCACATCCAGCTGGCACCGTAGGAGTCGTGTGTGCGCGCCCACCACCCCATTAACATCACATTCACTTCAGCGTCTTTAATGAGCCGTCACAGGCCAACCCTAACAA
This sequence comes from Paracanthobrama guichenoti, assembly GCA_018749465.1. Classification (NCBI taxonomy): domain Eukaryota; kingdom Metazoa; phylum Chordata; class Actinopteri; order Cypriniformes; family Gobionidae; genus Paracanthobrama; species Paracanthobrama guichenoti. Next base: position 20,251,251 of record CM031945.1, on the reverse strand, counting down.
AACCCAGCCTGACGGGCCTTATAATCGACCCACAGCAGAGAGTGCTTTGTTTACTCACAAAACCGTAAAACGGCCTATCCACACTCCGTTGCTGACAGAACTCGTCCACTCGGGCCCAGACACGCTCTCGCCCCGTCCCGTCCGCTCCACGGCTCTTCCAGGGCGAAGCCGCGGCAGTGATGCCCAGGCTACAATGTAAACAGAAGCGCTTGAGACGTGTCTGAAAGCTGCCGTGTTGTTTATAGACTCAACCTCATGTGAAAAGCATCCGTTTGTCATCGCAGAGTCCGAGCCGCCACACACACGCCCATAAAACAATGCTTTCATGCACCGGGTGATGAAAACCGCCCGTTTATGGAGCCACCGCACAGTACGGCCGCTTTTCTTCGACAGATTGTCTGATATAGACAGGTGGGGTAAAAATAGAGGCTAATTGTAGTTCGGTGTACGTGGTATTTACAGGCAGAAGCGAAAGTATGTAATTTTCGCTTTCGGAGGGCACGAGTATGATCTGTAATCAGCATGCGCGTATGTTTGAGCGCACGGCTGTATTTAGGTAGCTGGCACGACGGCGTGTGTGTCTAAAACTGTGGTTTTGAGAGCCACTCGCTTTGAGATTTCCTGCTGCGTCTTGATTTCTTTATATGATAAATGCCTATTTAAGGGCCTTAGTCGCACCAAACCACTCAAAGCTCAGACTAGTTTTTGTTTTTAGACTTTGGCTTGTGGTTTGGTGCATCTTAGACCTCCCCATCACCATGAGGTGTAGCTGTCCATTTTTGGTGGTTTTATGTTCCAGATTTAATACAAGATATAATATACAAGATACAAGCTATATCAGCAGCATTTTTGGCATAATGTTGATATCCGCAGAAAATTTATTTTGTGTGTGTGTGTGTGTGTGTGTGTGTGTGTGTGTGTGTATGTAGGTATGTAGGCTATATATATATTTTCATATTTTATATTTTTATTTCATTTACTTTTTAATAAATTTTATTTATTAAAGTAATTTTTGTTTAATGTTTATTGATTTGATTAAAAATAGTAAACATTTATTATTATATTATAATGATTTAAGTGAAAATCATAGTTGTTCTATCTGTTAGTCTATCTATCGTTATGTCTGCCGTTCTGTCTGTCATTCTGTCTATCGTTCTGACGTTCTATCCGTCTGTCATTTTGTCTATCATTCTATTTATCTGTCATTCTACCTGTTAATTTATCTATTGTAACTTGTATTCAATCTGGAACATTCTTTTAATTCATGGACCTGAGGGGTCACTGGGTTTGATGGGAGTTGCATACCCATCATCCTTTGCCATCATATGCTGTGGTCAGCATTTTGCATTCTTTCTGTGTCGTTGGTCTTTTGTGGTTTGCACCAATTAGGAGAACTCATCTTGTCTTTCAGAAGAGTGGTTATTGGAGTGGGTGGAGCGTGCAGGTCTTCAAGAGACGCGCGTTTTCTTAATGTATGTCTCTCTGTCCTTATGTGTGTTTGTTTCAAATTACAGAGCTGAAAATACTCCTCATAGTTTCAGGCCGTGCTGGCTGCGGAGATGGGGCGATGCGGTCCCTGGCAGCGAGGGGAAACAGGAAAGGGAATATTTTCTGGACACAGGGGCCAGATTTCTCGATTTCTTCTTCGGCTTCTGCTGCTTTTTGTGAAATTGGAGAGGCTTTCAGAGCAAAACATTCAGAGCAGACTGAGCGACTGTAGGGGTTTGTGGGAGACACACATGCACACAGACACTTCAGAGAAGAAAGGAGGAATATGTTGGGTATATATTAGTCCCGTGGGTTAAGGTTACACCAGAATATGCTGAAAACAAACAGCGTATGCTTCAGCAGAAGAATGGAAACTCATAGTCCATAACTCACAACAGATTATACGAGAAGCATCATGAAATCCAGACAAAGTGTAACGGAAAGTACTTTTATCCTGTTTTTCATGCTAATTCTTATAATTTGAAACAAGCTTGCTGTTCCAATGGGACCTTTAGATGTGAGCGTCTCTAGAGATCTGCTGGCGTATTTTTGACGTTTGCTGCTTCTGATTAAAGGTGACATAAAGCAGACGTGTGGTGTGCCACAAGAGTTTTGACTATGGGTTTATTTCCATATGTAATGTTAACTCTTACTAAAAGTAAAGTGGCGATACCATAGTGATGGTATTGTATGGTAATACCAGTGTTTATTACCAATGAACCATTCGCAACACCCTAGCAACCCAAACTACCATTTGCAACACCCTAGCAACCCAAACAACCATTCTCAACACCCTAGCAACCTAAACAACCATTCACAACACCCTAGCAACCCAAACTACCATTTGCAACACCCTAGCAACCCAAACAACCATTCTCAACACCCTAGCACCCAAACAACCATTCACAACACCCTAGCAACCTAAATAACCATTTTCAAACATCCAAACAACCATTCGCAACACCCTAGCAACCCAAACAACCATTCGAAACACCCTAGCAACCCAAACAACGATTCACAACACCCTAGCAACCCAAACAACCATTCACAACACCCTAGCAACCCAAACAACCATTTGCAACACCCTAGCAACCCAAACAACCATTCTCAACACCCTGGCAACTCAAACAACCATTCACAACACCCTAGCAACCTAAACAACCATTCGAAACACCCAAACTACCATTCGCAACACCCTAGCAACCCAAACAACCATTTGAAACACCCTAGCAACCCAAACTACCATTCGCAACACCCTAGCAACCCAAACTACCATTCGCAACACCCTAGCAACCCAAACCACCATTCGCAACACCCTAGCAACCCAAACCACCATTCGCAACTACATACATAATTACAAATTTTGGGGTTGGTACGATTTTTTAAAAATGTTTTTGAAAGAAGTCTCTTCTACTGAAAAAGACTGTATTTTTTGCAGTAAAAATGCAGTAAAACCGTAATATTGTGAAATATTACTAAAAAAGAAATTGTTTTATTCAGCAATGATGTATTAAATGTATCAAGTGTCAGTAAAGAAATGTATGCTGTTATTAAAGATACCCGTTTCAAATGCTGTTCATTTGAACTATTCATCAAAGAATCCTGAGAAAAATGTATTACGTTTCCACAGAAATATGAAGCAGCACAACTGTTTTGAACATTAATAATATTCAGACACTGAAGACGTAGTAATGGAGTAATGATGCTGAAAATTCAGCTTTGATCATAAGAATAAATTACATTTTACAATATATTACAGTAGAAAACACAATATTACTCACATAATATTCATAATGTTGCTGTTTTTACTGTACTTGTAATCAAATAAATTCAGCCTTGGTGAGCAGAAGAGACAGCTAAAAACATTAGAAAGTCTTACCAACCCCAACCTTTTGAACTATAGTGTATGTGGTTGCGAAATGGTTGTTTGGGTTGCTAGGGTGTTCTAGCTTTTTACATTTACTGAAGCAAATGTTAGTGCTACATGCTTATCTTAAAATGTGTTCTGAGTGGTTGCTAGGTGGATTCTCATTGGTCAGTTCATAAGTAAGTTTGCTCTCAGAAAGATACACCTTTTCATATCAACAGTCTTTGTAACCACTGCTAATAGTTACCATGGTACCAGTGTTGGTGAAAATTACTTTTAAAAGTAATGCATTACAATATTGTGATACTCCTTAAAAAAAATGTAACTAATTGCTTTTAGTTAGAATTTATGGGAAGTAATGCGTTACGTTTCTTTTGCTTTACTACTAATGTTGGCTGGGCTTGCGTGTCTGTTTTTAATAAAAAAAAGTTATTTTTGGCAAATGTAAGGATCTTTTACACCAAGGGCCCTATCATACACCCGGCGCAGTGCGACGCCAGGCACGACGCAAGTGTTTTTTGCTAGTTTCAGCCTGACGCAGTTATCATTTTCATGTCCAGCGTCACGTTGTTAACATGGCAAATGCACTCGCGCCCATCTGTTGGCCCATGGGCGTACTGGTCTGAAAACGAGGCGTGTTCAGGCGCATTGTTGGAGCGTTGCTATTTTGAGGCAACTGAAAACGACTGCGCCATTGCCCAACAAAAGCCTGGCCTAAAGTCAATAGCGCAGTATTTTTTGTGTTATTTAAAGGGCACGTTAGTAATATGCACCTACAGTGTACACTCTGCTTATTACACACACAGGGACGAGCAGCAGCACACAAACATTTTTAAATATAAAAAAAAAAGGATTCCTCTCTGGAGAAGTGCGCTCTTTCCACTCACAAATTCCGCCATGTAAATAGTGAATCCGCCATGGTGCAAGTGCATCTGCCTTTTAAAGGGAATGGGAGATGAGACTCTGATTGGTTTATTGCACGTTACACCCAAAACACACCCATGACTCATTAAGAGACGACCCTTTTGGAGCATGCGCCTGGCACGCCGACCACTTTTTCTGTCGTTAAACTACCAAAAGTGGATTTGGACAAGCCCTAAGTTCACCTGCGGCATGCGCTTCAAACCATGCACTCAGATCGTTAAAATAACAAAGTAACTAGCGTTATTTATTTAAAAAGTTAACTCAGATATTTTGTATTAAATATTTAAGTAATGCATTACTTTACTAGTTACTTGAAAAAAGTAATCTGATTACATAAATCGTGTTACTCGTAAATACCCCAACGCTGGATGGTACTTTTTATTTTACTTTATTGCAAGATGCACTCTATATATGTACTTATTTAAGCCTTACTTACTGGAAGATAACAGTACAGTTATGTTTTAAGGTTAGCAGCGCAAGGTTGTGGTCCTTGAAATCTGCATCTTTTCTGACTTAAGATGAAGAGCTGTTGAAGTGAGCAGCTGGGAACTCACGGCAGTTTTGGCTGCGCAACAGTTCCAGTGTTTCTGGCCTCTTTCTGTCGAAGATTCAAATGAAAATACATGCTAAACGATCACAGCTTGAGTCAAGATTCCCAGTGAACCTGGTTGTGCGGTTTCCATACAGAAACAAAAAAACTGGTGTTTACTGTTAGAGGATGTGTGATACAAACATTGCGTTCTATAGTATCAACATTTGTAAATATAATATACAACATTTATTGTTTTACTCGAGGAAAATTTGACAGCATTGTGCAAAAATGTGACTTTGATTTATGTGGAAGGGGATGTGTGCTGGTAATAGTTTATCAGCTATTAAATATATCCCATATACCCAAAGCCAGGATTGTTCGTTTCACTTTAAAGACCCCTGTTTTGCTATGACACCAGATTCAGTTGTGCTTCACAGCGCTGAATAGTATTCATAGCATTGCTCTGTTACTGTAAACACTTCAAAGCAGAGATGTACACTATGAATACAGGACTCAGAGGGATGGAAAAAAAAAAAAAAAATATTATAGAATTTTCCATTTGTATTTATTATAGTTATTTTCTGTGTTCATTCATTCATTTATACATACATACTTTTTGTGTATTTGCTTATTTTTAAATTCTATTTTTATTATTTGTTACCTTATCTATTGATTTTGTTTTGTTTATTTAAACTCATTTTTATTTATTTATCTAGCTATTTATTCAATTGTATTTATTTATTTGTACTTAATTATTTATTTATACTTATTTGTTTTTGTTTATTCATTTATACATTCTTTTTGTGTGTTTATTTTTAAATTCTGTTTTTATTATTTGTTTATTTATTCAGTTATTTTTATTTATTTATTTAAACTTGTATTTATCTAGCTATTTATTTATTTCTACTTTATGTATTTATTTATAATTATTTTTATTTATCGATTTCATGAATTTATACATTATTTTGTGTATTTATTTATTGTTTAATTGCTGTTTTTATTATTTTTATTTGTTTTATTTATTCAGTTATTTGTATTTATTTTACTTTATTTCTACTTATTTTATGTATTTAATTATTGTTATTTACAAATTCATACTTTTTATGTATTTATTTATTTACTGATTTATTTTATTCCCCCTTATTTAAACGTATTATTATTATTTTTTTTTTCCCATGTGCCATCCATTCATCCATCCATCCTGTATCCATGTAATGCTATGCAGCATATGTACACATATTGATATTGATTCTGTGGCAAAAGAATCAAGCATACACATGTAACAGTGTGAAGCCATTACTGGAGATGTGTTACCGCCTCTGTAGTGATGCACAACTCATTATTTTCTCTTTAACATCCATCACTGTTCATAGTGATGACAGTTTTCATAAATGCCTCATACACAACTGCCAGACAAATATGTGATAACCGGATAATCATTTTACCAGCATATTTCACCACTGACCGTCTCTGCCGTCCAAATCTCTGTCACAGCCATAGTTACGCGCAACCACGTAAATATTGATTTTGGATAAGCGGAATGTTTTTCCCATCAGGTCTTTTTAAAATGGCTCCCCTTGCTCGTATGAATGAGCACTAGAGGAATGTGTGAAAGATGATGTTCATTGAGTAATACAAGCTGTCTTCAGTGTTACCTGTCTGCTGTACATTACCTCACAGCCGAGCTGTGCTCTTATCTCACTGCACACTCGCTGCAGTCGTGTCGGTCATGCTTTGGCCCGTGTTAGTGTGTGCTGTGCTAATGTCCACTCTCATGTGTTAGTGTTGGCCGTCAGGTTCCGACCGCTGGATGACGGCCAATATGGCACACATGCTTTTCATTCGTGTAATTATTTCCGGCAGTTATTTTCTCTGAAGCACATGTAACGCATTGTGATCCTTCATATCTTAGATCTGTCTTGTGTAATTTTGAACAGACATGCAAAAACTTTTTTTTTTCTTTTTAGGTAGAGAAACTGGTTGAATAGATTTTAGGTAGATAGGTAGACCTAGTTTTTATTATAATATAATATAATAATATATATGCTATAATATGTATGCTTTTTTAGACATTTTTATATTTTATCAAATATTTAAAATATTAAAACATAGCCTACAGGTATTTATATATTTCTTTATTTTAAATATACAAACATAGAATTTAAAAATATAATACTATAATATTTATCATCATTTTATATTATTTAAATTGATGAATAATATAATTATATGATATAGATTACTCATTTAAAAATAAATTATGCATTTTGTAAAATTTTATACAATATTTATTCTCTTATAAAAGAATAAATGCATAGACATTTTTCTATATAGAGTACAACGGGCTAAAGGCACACGTTAAGAAAAATGTGCTTTCCACTTCTCCTGTAATGTATGATATACAGAAAAATATGTGTGTTTGTATTGAACATTTATGGAGCAACAGATTTTGTGTGAGAATAAATCATAAACGTGGTTTCTTTTATTTAAAAATCGTATAAATGTATGGGGTGTCGAGGGGTGTCGACACATAAACGTGACGGGCAAAAGGCACACAGTATTGATACAGATACTTCAGCTAAAATCATGTTTTTAATAATGTCTAAGCTAATACTTGTTCAAAACAATCACTTTAGCAAAGTTTGAACTATTTTCTGTTTGTTTTGATGAATAAAAGAATTCATTTTTGATCAATAAATATGCTGTCATTAAAATATTAATATAGAAGTATATTTGAAAAATATAGAAACAAAATCGTTTAAAAAAGTAAAGATTCTGAAAGCATTGAAGGAAATCTCATAATAATTTAATATAGATTTACAGTAATAACAATAAATTAGGCCTATATTTTATTATATGATTATATCACATTTTTAAATCTGATGGTTTCATTATGAATATGGTGATTATCCCCAACTTTATATATGATAGCCTACTTACATATTCTTCCGTTATTGAAAAACTGTTGCTTTAATTACCTTGAACAAAACTGACAAACATTAACAAGAGCTTCGTTTCAAAATATATTCAATAATTTTAGCGATTCTTATTTGCTACTTAAATCTACAACATTTTTAAAAACAACAAATATTAGCTCAAATGAGCGCAGAATCAACTGTGCGCTGATGCCTGTGATCACGTCAAAGATCAGACAAATTTCCACGTGCATCTTGAAAAGCGGATGTTTTGGAAAGTGCTGAGGCAAATTTTTGTGCCATCTAGAGGTTTAGAAGAAAATGAAATCAAAGGAGCCTTTTACCCCATGGAGCCTTTAGCCCGTTGTACCATATATATATATATATATATATATATATATATATATATATATATATATATATATATATATATATATATATATATATATATATATATATATATATATATATATATATATATATATATATATATATATATATATATATAATATTAGTGCTGTTGTGCGAATTGTCGCGTTAACACAGGCGATTATTTTTTCTTCAGTTTAACGCATTAAAAATATTTAACGCAATTAACGCAGCGTTCGTTTTTATATCCATTTTTGCCTAGCGTTACATTATATGATCACGCTCCTATTCATGTAAATGCTTTTAAACCATCTAAGCGCGATAAGACAGAAGAGAACAGTGTCCTGTCCTGTTTGTGTCAGTGTCCTGCGGCTCAATCAGATCCCTAGTGCAGTAGTCAGGGCACTGATGGGAGTCGGCCACATTCATGTTATACGATATACTGATTCACCACCTACCTTGGAAGATTGGGAGCTCGCACACACACGCACAGACTCGCGTCAGCCTCGTGCACACATCGAGTTCTCTTTCGCTCTTGAACAAACAAGAACAATATGGCAAAATGCCATATTCTCATAATAGGAGTCTTAAATGAGTTAAATAACGTCTTAAATGAACTTCTGAGAAAATGAGGTTTCCCGTGACAGCGCGTCAGATCCGGCATGGTCGGCAGCGGCCGATCTTAAAGTCACAGCAGCACTGATGATGTCTGTCATTAATGTTTATCAAAGAACAAAGGCAACAGAGAAAAGTGTAGCTTTAATGATGATTAATCTATATTTAATTTATTATTTATGCAGTTGGTGTTTGATAACTATTATATTTCTGTATATGTCTAACAGGGAAGGCCACAGGTAAATATAACATTTAATATAATGAGTTTATGTAAAGATTGTTTTAAGTTTTTTTTTTTTTAAAGCCTAATAAATGTTGAAATTGGTAGCTTTCAGTTATACTGTAATGTAATGTCATTAATGTTTTATAGAGACATTAGTATCAGTGATACTGGCCTTCATTCATAAAAAGATGGCATTACAACGCATATTTAAAATATGCTGTCTCTCCAAACCCCCCTAATATATAATAATATATTACACATACACACACACGAAGGAACACCTGTTCAATTTCTCATTAATGCAATTATCTAATCAACCAATCACATGGCAGTTGCTTCAATGCATTTAGGGGTGTGGTCTTGGTCAAGACAATCTCCTGAACTCCAAACTGAATGTCAGAATGGGAAAGAAAGGTGATTTAAGCAATTTTGAGCGTGGCATGGTTGTTGGTGCCAGACGGGCCGGTCTGAGTATTTCACAATCTGCTCAGTTACTGGGATTTTCACGCACAACCATTTCTAGGGTTTACAAAGAATGGTGTGAAAAGGGAAAAACATCCAGTATGCGGCAGTCCTGTGGGTGAAAATGCCTTGTTGATGCTAGAGGTCAGAGGAGAATGGGCCGACTGATTCAAGCTGATAGAAGAGCAACTTTGACTGAAATAACCACTCGTTACAACCGAGGTATGCAGCAAAGCATTTGTGAAGCCACAACACGCACAACCTTGAGGCGGATGGGCTACAACAGCAGAAGACCCCACCGGTACCACTCATCTCCACTACAAATAGGAAAAAGAGGCTACAATTTGCACAAGCTCACCAAAATTGGACAGTTGAAGACTGGAAAAATGTTGCCTGATCTGATGAGTCTCGATTTCTGTTGAGACATTCAGATGGTAGAGTCAGATTGGCGTAAACAGAATGAGAACATGGATCCATCATGCCTTGTTACCACTGTGCAGGCTGGTGGTGGTGGTGTAATGGTGTGGGGGATGTTTTCTTGGCACACTTTAGGCCCCTTAGTGCCAATTGGGCATCGTTTAAATGCCACGGCCTACCTGAGCATTGTTTCGGACCATATCCATCCCTTTATGACCACCATGTACCCATTCTCTGATGGCTACTTCCAGCAGGATAATGCACCATGTCACAAAGCTCAAATCATTTCAAATTGGTTTCTTGAACATGACAATGAGTTCACTGTACTAAAATGGCCCCCAGTCACCAGATCTCAACCCAATAGAGCATCTTTGGGATGTGGTGGAACGGGAGCTTCATGCCCTGGATGTGCATCCCACAAATCTCCATCAACTTCAAGATGCTATCCTATCAATATGGGCCAACATTTCTAAAGAATGCTTTCAGCACCTTGTTGAATCAATGCCACGTAGAATTAAGGCAGTTCTGAAGGTGAAATGGGGTCAAACACAGTATTAGTATGGTGTTCCTAATAATCCTTTAGGTGAGTGTATATATGTGTGTGTGTGTGTGTGTGTGTGTTATTTATATTGAAATAATTACACTATACACAATTATTTACATGTTACACATTCCATACCATCTATAATATAGATTATTTATTTAAAAGTAAATTATATATTTTATATTGGTTAAAATATTTATTCTATTCTAAATTTAAATTATATTATTATATTATACATATATTAGATAAATAAAAATATAAAAATATAAATTATATTATTATATTACATTTTTCTTTAAAATATTAAATGGAAATATGAATAAATGACAAGGCGTTGTATTTCTTTTCATTGATTTCTTTTAAATATTATATAAATATAGTATTTAAAAGTATTTAAACATGATAATGCCCCATATATTATTTATAATGATAAATATATGAATGCACAATACAGAAAAATGTACATGGTATACATGATATACATCAGAACATTTGAAGGACTGAAATTTTTTTTGCTCCCTTAGAAATGTGGTTGATTTTCCAGCCAAAATCAATGGAGAAAATGTTGAAAAAGTCTGCAGATTCCTGTCCGACTGTAAGACATTTAAGCTGGAGAAAGCAGTTGCAGGAATCTTGAAAGGCTTGCTATGCTAGTGCTAATGAAGAGTGTATGTGAAGTCTATGAGGTGTGTGTTTTTGGAGTCGTGAGCGAGGTCTCTGGCCAGCTGGCAACGAGTCTGCACATGTGCGTGTGTGTTTTTCACTGCTGAGGCCTCATTAGCAGAGCCGTTTCTCTTCTAGCTGATTATCCGAGCGCGCACATGTGTCCGACACCTGGAGCCAAGATGGCGGGCTTTGCGGCCGAATTCTGGGAGAGAATCCAGAAGAGCCCTGTTGAGATCTCATCCCACGCTGCAGTTTGGGAGCAGCTCATCCCAAGGACTTTCAATCATCCGCTGGGGCCGAGAGATGACACCCTGAATCCCTAGGGAACCGGAGGAGAAGAAATCCTGACCAGACCAGATCAAGACCTGTGGTTAGTGTGAACCCCAGCTCTTCCCAAACCTCTCGTCTCCTGATCTCGGCGGCATTGGACACAAGAACCATGAAGAGCTGTAAGATTCCTGCTCCACGTCTGTGAGAGTTTTTGCAACTCATGGCCTGATTGGTGTCCGTCCTCTAGGTTTTCAAACTGTGGGTCGCGCAGTCACTTGGCTGCAGTTAAATTTATGTTTCAGTGAATGACACACAGACACACACAAACAAAGTTTAGTCTGGGGTTGCACAATATATCAACGTTAAATATGAATCGCTATATTACTTAGTGCGGCTTTCAAATTGCAAAGGCTGCAATTAATTTGATAAATATATCAGCATTGTGTTTCATGAAGCGCCCGTGCGTGCCTTGTTGTGATAACAGTTTTCAGCGTCTCAGAGCAGCTTCATTATTAACAGGGTTTGAAATTAACACTCGCCAACCCGCCAAATGGTAAAAATCAACTGGAGGGTACCTCTGTCAAATCACTAGCCAATTTGGCGGGTCACTTACTATGTTTACTCACTTTTTAAAGTCCTCATGAAATCAAAATTGACCTATTAACTTTGTTAGCACATATTAAAGGTCTAAGGGTGAACAATTAATCCGTGCAAGTTAATACACAGAATAAAATAGTTTGTCGCTTTAATTGTTTTAATCAAAATCTGAAAAGTAACTTCCGGTCTGGAAACGGCATTCCTTCTCAGATGATGTCAGTTTGTCGGCTTAGGTTTGAAAATGCGTAACCACTCCCCTCCAACCGTCAGTCTGCTATGAGCGAGAGATGGAGAGGAGGAGCGCTGAAGTCAAACCCTGCCCTTTATTCAATATTCCACGTCACAGCACTGAAGAAAACTCACTTGCTACTTCCGGTTCACTGGGACTTTAAATATGAGCGTGGCAGCGTGCTCATACACGCTGTCTGTGAGGCAAACACATTCATGCTTTAAAATTATTTTGGTGGAGCTTGAGATGGATTATACTTGTCTAGGTGGGTCCTGGGATGGAAAAGTTTGGGAACCCCTGCTCTAGTCTATATGCCCCACTTTCAACCCTTGAACTGAAAATTCAACCCTCGTTTTGTTTTGGCACCAGATCTTCACAGTACTCTATGAATACAGGACTCAGAACAGAAAAAAGGATATTTATAATATTAAGTAATTGAATTTATTTACTGCTTTTTATTTATGAGTTTATATATATATATATATATATATATATATATATATATATATATATATATATATATATATATATATATATATATATATATATATATATATATATATATATATATATATATATATATAGTATGTATGTATTTGTATGTATTTTTACTTATCAATTTATTATCTACTTATTTTAATTATCACATTTTTTTTTACTTGTTTGTATTTTGAGTTGTTTGAAATGCATGAATAGTTTTATTTTAACTTCTTTTTATTTTCACTTGTATTTATTTATTAATTTATTTTACTATTTATTTTTATTGTTTAACTTTAGTTTTTTTAGTTATGCATTTATTTCTACTTATTTATTTTCACTTGTATTTGTTTATTTTACTTCTATTTATTTTCTTTCTTATTATCTATTAACTTTCTTTCTTATTTTTATTTATTCATTCACAAATGTATTTTTATTTATGAATTTATTTGTACTTATTTATTTATGTTTTTATTACTTGCATTCATGAATGTATTTATTTTTAATTGTATTTATGAATTTATTTGTACTTTTATTTATTTATTATTTAACTTTTCATGTGTCCTGTATCCATGTCATGTTATGCATATGTATATTCTTGACAACATACACCGTTATCACCGTGTTTAATACATACATACATACATACATACATACATACATACATACATACATACATACATACATACATACATTTAATTATCTAAAGCGACCTATTGATGAGAAGCAATCAAGTCAACAATATGTGACTAGTCCCAGCACTGTACACATAGCATGTTTTTTTTTTTTTATAAATAGATATAGAATGGTACATTTCTATTAACGGGTCAAGTGTTGCCGAAAAAGATGCATCTTCAGTAGTTTCTTGAAAATACTCAGCAGCTCGGGTTGCGTTTGGCCGGTCATTCCACCCGGTTGGGACAGTCCAGGTAAAGGTCTGTGAAAGTGATTTTGTGCCTCTTTTATGTATTGGGATATATTATAATAGTATAATAGCTTGAATCTATTGCTGGAGATGTATTGTCCTTTAGTGATACACAGTTCGTTGTTAGGCCTGAATGATTTGGACACTGTTTGGAGTCGGTCCGAGGCCAGGACTTCTGTGACTCATTAAAGTAAATTAGAGAGGCGAGTGGGAGAGCCGTTGACGGCAGTATCCATCCCTCCAGAAGAAGAAGGAAGAGGTCACAGACTGGTGCGAGAGGGAGGTGCTCTTGATTTTCGGACCCTCGTGTCATTGCGCTAATGAGTCTTTTCCTCTGTGGTTTATTTGTGAGACGTGTGGTCACAGGCTGCTCACACCAATTACAGGTGGTGCCTTGTGAAATGTCGTGAAATGTGTTCCTCCCTGATTTAGAGTGAAGAAGTTTCAGACTTTACACTGCACACAAATTTGGTTTCAAATCCAATTTTCAGGATTGACTCGTGAAAAACAGGTCCTTTTACACAGTGTTGTCAATACATCCTTAAAAATAAAGTTTTTTTTTTTTTTTTTGTTCTTGTTTTCTTCAGTGCATCACATAGTTGTTGGTTCCTCAAAGAACCTTTCATTGAACAGCTCTTAACAGAACCAAACGTTTTCCACTATAAAGAACCGTTTGTGCAATGGAATTGGTTCCATGGATGTTTAGGTTCAGTGGCAATAAAGAACCTTTATTTTTAAGAGTGTAGGTGTGTCTTCAATGGACTGCAAACATTTATTTTTTAAAGAGATAAATGTTTTCATAGATATGTATCTTGAATTTAAGTGTGTTGTTTACAATTAAAACAATCTTATATAAAATACACATTCAATATACATTCAATGAAAGCAAGTCTTAGCATCTCGTTCTGTGTTGTTTCTCAAGTAAATCTTATTTCAAAGATTTTTAGATCAATGGTTCTCAACCCTTTGACTCGGAGAGTTGGACATGGACCCCACTGTCAAAGTCCAAAACATTTAAAAGTCCTCTATATAGTATTACAATAATATATAGCATAAATAATATATTATTAACAAAAACTGGGAGTGTCGAAATAATTAACCACAATAAAAAATAAATAAATAAAAAAACATTTGATGGGAAAAATTGTTTAAAACAATAGTTTTACAATAAAAACAACAAACAAATTGTAAAATTATTTTGATTGTGTGGTTGTTGTTTTTTTGCATTTTAGACAAAAATGCTTGTTAAGAATACAATTTTTAGCAGTAATTATGTAAGCATCATTAGTAAAGCTGATGCTTTCCTGTAGCTCAAACAATAAGAGCGTGCCGCTAGCAGCGCCAAGGTCATGGGTTTGATTCCCAGGGAAAGCAAGAACTGACAAAATGTAAAAATGTGTACCTTGAATGCAATGTAAGTCGCTTTGGATAAAAGCATCTGCCAAATGCATAAATGTAATGTAAAGCATTAAGTAATGATTCATAGCATTCTGTTAAACTGCATCAAAGGACTGATGAGGAAAGGGCAAGTCAAAATGAGTGTATTTGGGCAATTCCAGAAAAGACTACACAGCTTGTATAAAATTACATGAAAAACTATTTGAAATCTGATCTGAGATGTCAAATAATCCTGTTTAATCCAGTTAGATGTGGTTTGGATAGGGTTTGTTCTCATCAGGTTTCAGAGGGTTTCTTTTTAGACTACAAACAATGAAACTAAGATGGGTATGCCACAATATGTTTGTTGTCAGTCTGAACAAAGTCTAAATGGCTTTTTACTAAAATGATGCCCCCATTTGATACAGGGTTTTTGTGTTTTAATGCACTGAGCATAATTTGGGATTTTGGGAATATCACATCAAATTTAAACAATATACATTCTAAACAATGTGTGTAAAAAACTTAGATAGATAAATCCCTCGATGCACAACAACAAAAAAAACTTTGCCTCAGCAGAGGATGTGATTGGATAACTGGACTAACCAGCAGACCAATCTCATCACACAGCGTCTCAAATATTGGTTCGGTCATTCTGAAATGCCTAAACCAAAGTCTACCATCAAAAACATTTGGTACAATGACCTCCCAGAACTGTCTCACAAAGACTGTGTTCCCGAGCACCAGGCGCCCGCCTCGCAAGATAACGTGACAGCATTTATTGAGTTTCGTCTGGACGCTCTGAGATGCGATTCGTTTATGATGTATGAAAAGAGAGCCACAGTGGCTTCTCCGGTTGCAGCAACTTCCATTTTTGGGAGATGTTTTGCGCCAGTTTCCCAGGATTTTGTTATCTTGACCCAGATGGTATGAAAATGCTGCTTTATTCGCAAATGTTTTATGCGATATTCCAAATGGGCAACTTTGGATGGAAATGTAGCTTTTGCTTTTTTCTTGCATTTTCATTTCGAGTTGTGCTCTGTTGACCGTGGGAAGCGCAGCCGCATTTGTTTGAGATGTAAATGCGCAAACTTTTCCAACTAGATTCTATTCAAACTCACTGACACAGAAAAGCAGTGGCACATTTTGGCGATTTTATCTAATCTCGTAGCTCGACCACAGAATTGATTTCACTTAATACACTGAGCACAATTTGCATATATGTATGTTATGACGACCCTGGTGGTGTCAAATAAAGGGATATAGGGGAGTAACATTAAAATTGGGGATTTTAGTTTTGGATCCCGGACGAGCCCCTAATTTATGTTACGACCCAAAATAGGGTCCAACATAAGGAGCCGTTCAGAAAAGTAGCAAAACAAATCGCAATGCCCAGGAAAAGAGCAAATCCATTGGCAGCAAAAATTAAATAAGGACTGGTGCGCTAACTAATCTAAATTCAAACTTTATTAACGCCAGAGAAAAATAACAAACACAAAAGAATCTGCTGGGTCAGCTTACTTACCTATGCTTTCCCTCTGTTCTAATATAACTTACCCCAAAATTACAAAAATGACCCCAAAAATATATTTCAATTAAATGAATGTACTGTATTTTAGTTTGATAATGTTTCTTATTAAATGTTTTGGTATTTTATGGTACTAAATTATATTTATGCTGTAGTGAATATAATTTATTCACTTTTTCAGCGTGGACCTGAAAACGAAAATCGTAAAGTCGTAAATCTTGAACGCTTTAGAGCACAGACTTAAGTTTCTCTTTTCAAAGAAGTTTAAAAAAGGGAACTTGAAGGGAATTTTATGTTTATTATGAAAAATGCACAAATATACTATTTTCAATTTTTATATAAATGATATATTTTCAAAAACACTTTTATTCTGAAATTGCAAGAAAATCAAAGCCTTACTGGGATAGTTCACCCAAAAATGAAAATTAGCCCATGATTTACTCACCCTCAAGCCATCCTAGTATATGACATTCATCTTTCAGAAGAATACAATCAGAGTTATATTAAAAATGTCCTGGCTCTTCCAAGCTTTATAATGGGAGTGAATGGTTGCTCCGTTTTTGAAGTCCATAAAAGTGCATCTATCCATCATATAACTGCTCCACACGGCTCCAGGGGGTTAATAAAGGCCTTCTGAAGCGAAGTGATGCATTTGTGTAAGAGAAATATCCATATTTAAAACTTTATAAAGTAAATTATCTAGCTTCCACCAGATCGCCTTCCGTATTCAACTTACGGAAAAAGTGTAGCGCCTCTCAAAATGCTTTTTTTCCCAATCTGGCAGAAGCTAGATTACTTTATAAAGTTGTAAATATGGATATTTTTCTTACACAAACGCATCGCTTTGCTTCAGAAGGCCTTTATTAACCCCATGGAGCTGTGTGGAGCAGTTATATGATGGAGGGATGCACATTTATGGACTTCAAAAACGACCCATCAAGTCAATGCCATTATAAAGCTTGGAAGAGCCAGGACATTTTTAATATAACTCTGATTGTATTCGTCTGAAAGAAGAATGTCATTTACACCTAGGATCATGGGCTAATTTTAATTTTTGGGTGAACTATCCCTTTAAATCTAAGCAAGTTGTGTTCCAAAGTTGAGGTCGATATCTCTCTCTCTCTAAAAAAAAAAAGAGCTTTCAGTAAGATTTTGTTTGTGCGCAGTACCACACTCTTCCACTAGATGAAATTCATCTCCCATTAATTTCCAATGCGGTCATTTTTGACCACGAGAAGTACAAGTGTGACTATTTCATTCAGGACCATTTAACCTTTTCGAATCATGTCCATGATTTAGTTTTTCGTGTTCACATAGCAAGTGCCAAAACCTTTACCGAGATTCATACCATTTCAATGAAGACAAAAAAACATCAAATGTTTTGGTCAAAAATGACAGAAAAGCACTAGAGGGATTAACAAACACAAACTTACCATCCTGTACAAAAAACAAAAAACAACAGGCTTCCTGAAGTAGGTCCTGGGGACGTTAGGAATCACCAGGCTCTGCCCTCATCCAATTGGCATCTATACTCAGAAAAAAAGGGGAAACGAGAAAGCGCAGGGCCTCGAAACAATGAATTTTAGTTTTTGTATTATGTTGTCCACGATAGCAGGTCAGAGTGTTCTCTCATGATGCAAGCTTCCACATCTTTGTAAAACTGAATCAAACCTCCACTTGGCACTTGAACAGCAGCCCTTTTGTTTGAGCTCAACCATCTTCATACGGCCACATAAAGCAGTACAGCAGATGAAACCAATATTCTCCAACTCTTTTCCCTTCCACTTCTTATTTTGGATAAGAACGCGTCTGCTAATATGACAGATTTTCCGTTGGCTGTATTAGGGCCATCTGCAGATGAAATCCAACCCCATCCGAGCTCGTTTAGACCCGCTCGTCACCTGACGCACCACAGAGCTGCTGAACTTCAGCGTATTTCCACCCAACTAATAAAAGCCCTGGCTGGAGTAGCAGCGCTATGGTGTTGCAGAGGAATGTGAGGTGGCGGCCAGCCGCTCGCTCCCCGTCCAGGGTTCGGATGGCAGTCAGGTGTGCGTCCCTGAGCATCAGATACAGTGATGATGCTGATATTCATCTGGAGCATAGATTTGAATGCGAGTTTATTGAATAAACTGGCCAATAGAGAAAGCAGTCTTCGATTTGACCGTTTTAATGGGAGGTACAGCCATCAAAGTGTCACGATCCATGCCTGTTTAGTTTGATTTTCATGGACTTTTATGTTGTTTTAATATTCCTCAGTTACCCGTGTCCTGTTTCCCTTTGTTCCGTTTTTCCCGCCAGTCATTAGTTTCTATGGACACTCATTCAATCTGCACACCTGTTCGCTCTTGGGCTGTTATCTTTGTATATTGTATATTTAATTCCTCCTTGTTTTCAGCTGAGTTGTCCGGTTTTGTTGTGTCTGCACGCTCATTTGATTTATTTAATAAATACTTTTGTTTTGGAATCTTTTGCATCTTTCTCACCATCCGCATGACACAATGTTGATTTAATAACCATTTATTTGTTTATTTAAACCTTGATATTAAACTCATACTCATTTTTTTTTTTATATATTTAGATTTGAATGAATGAATGAATGGATGAATGAATGAATGAATGAATGAAAATAAATTGAATTAATGTTATTGTCAGTTAATTTTATCTAAAATTGGTATTGTTTTCTTGGATAATAAAAACAATGCTCTGCACACGTACATTTATTTAAAATGTATTTATTTATTTTAACATATTTATTTTTATATATTTAAAATTATTTATATTTTTTTATTTCATGGGAATGGATGAATGAATAGAAATAGAAATAAATTATATTTTAATGAATTGAATTTTCAGTTAATTTAATCTAAAATGAGTATTTTATTTTTATCTTCTTGGATCATAAAAACATGATGCTCACAGTTTATTTTTATATTTACTTATATTACTCCTGATATCAAAAAAGAGATTTGTTTTATATATTTGTGTATATTTCTTTTTTATTTCAAGAATAAATAATACTTTTAATGCATTCAATATTTAGTTAATTTTATCTAACGTTTGTATCTTACACACACACACACACACACACACACACACACACACACACACACACACACACACACACACACACACACACGTTTTATTTAATATTTGGACAAAAGGTTTTGTGTTGATCACATTTAAACAATACAACAATTATTTTTGTTTTAATATACAAATTAGTCACCATCTTTATATATATATATATATTGTGTACATACACACTACCGGTCAAAAGTTTTAGAACGTTAAGATTTTTTTATGTTTTTAAAGACGTCTCTTCTGCTCACCAAGGCTACATTTAAAAATTTTAAAAAAAGCTGTAATATTGTGAAATATTATTAAAATATAAAATAACTGTTTTCTATGTGAATCTATTTTAAATGTAATGTATTCCTGTGATCAGAGCTGAATTTTCAGCATCATTCCTCCAGTCTTCAGTGTCACATGATCCTTCAGAAATCATTCTGATATGAGGATTTGATGCTCAACATCACATTTTAATCAAATAAATGCAGCCTTGGTGAGCAGAAGAGACATTTTAAAAATCTTACCGTTCTAAAACTTTTGACCGGTAGTGTGTGTGTGTGTGTGTATATATATATATTTATTAGGGTTCAATTCTTAACTAGATGTTTATTAGGATTCATATTACTATGATATTGTCTGTTTATTAATAGGGTTAGGCTTATTTTTTTCTCTTCCCTTTATATGCAGCTGAATGAGCACCTGTGGCACTGATGTTTTTGTGGTTTATTTGTAATTTTGTATATGTTTAAAAGATGAGTGAAAAGTGAAGTGCAGGGAGTCAATGACATGATTATATATCTGAACCATGAAGAGCGTCATCTCAAGTATCTCTGAGCATCTGTGGTCGCTCATCCAGATCATCCAGCCGCTGTGATGGATTCAGTCTATTCACTTCTTCAGTTTGTGCTTGTAAGGGTGATGAAGAGAGAAAGTTCAAGTCAAGAACACTGCCTGTCTGTGTGCGCTTTGATTTGGCAGCTCATTCTGCAAGTCTTGCACATCTGTGAAGCTCTGAGGGTGGATCTGAGTTTGCACTGTGCTTAAAGGACTTTTAATGTGGCTGCGAGGAAATGAAAGCCAAGTTCTGTAAATGCAGTGACGGGACTGATCACTGTCTCCTCCCACATGAGGCCAGATTCCCTCTAATTACATCTCCAGATTTCTGCTGAAGTGTGCGAGATCAGATTAATGAATGAGTTTGACTGTTTGGGTCGTGTGGTGTAGTGGTTAGAGACAACATCAAATCTAAATCAACCTGTTATTGTGAACATTTATCTGTGTTATTGCAAAGGAAAAAAGTCATCTTTATATCTTTGAAATCGTTAATCAAAATATAATAATAATAATTTTCTTTACATCTGAAACTTTTTTTGTTTTGGTTGACATTGCCAGTTTCAACCAACAAATGCAATCTCTAGTATTAAACAACCACTTTTGTATTTTCTAATTAATATATATATATATAAAAACATTAACTTCTACACTGTAAAAAAATATTTAAAAAGTAAGTTACCTGGTTGCCTTCAAATTTTGAGTTCATTGAAATTAAAAATTTGAGTTAATACAATGAACATTTTTGAGAATTGACATCACCCTTTATTCAAATAGTATTTAAAGATTTTGTAAGCATATTGAGTAATTGTGTTTTATTTGAAATTGTGCTTTTTCATGATTTATCATAACATTTTTATTTTATTCATGTGGTTCAGATACAATAATATTTTGAGTTTCTGTTTATTAAACCCATTTCCTTCATTGTATTAACTAAAATTTTTAATTTCAATGAACTCAACATTTTAAGGCAACCAGGTTACTTACTTTTTAAGTTAAACCAACAATATTTTTATAGTTTAATAGTAAACTTCTTATTAATAAATATTATATTATTTGAATATACAAAAGTTAGTAATAATAATATCATAACACCAATAATAATCTTAAATTAAAACTCCATGATCCAAATATTACAATTATGTTTTGGATTAATGTATATTGTTGCATTTTTTTATTTACCTTCTAGTGTTATATTTCTTATTAATAAACTTTATATTATTCTAATATAAAATGTTAGTAATAATATTAATTTCAATATCATAACACCAGTAATAATCTTAAATTAAAACTCCATAATCTAAATATTAAAAGGAAGTTTTGGATTTTAAAATATTGATTTTCAATATTTAAATCAATTATAAATATTTTTAATTTAACTTCTAATGATATATTTCTTCTTAATACACCTTATATTATTTTAATATAAAATGTTAGTAATAATATTAATATCAATATCATAACTTATTAAAATTTAGGTTTAGATTTTAAAATATTGATTATATTGTTAATTTAATTACTAATGTTACTTTTTATTAATAAACTGTTAGTATTAATATTAATATCAATATTAACTTTAAATTAAATTCTATAATCCAAATATTAAAATTAAGGTTTGGATTATAATAAATATTAAAATAATGCTTTATATTTAATTAATGTTAATAATAATATTTTTGTCCATTTAAAAGGGATTTGTTACTTCTTTTTAGACCACTTAGGAGTCTGAATTTGTTTTTTTAAAAAATAGGTCCCAGACTAAAAACATGAGTCCATTTGACTGAATGACAGCTGAACGGCTACACACTTGCTACAGTGTTAATATGTAATTATGTGATTGAGGTTTGCCACACTGTCCTTCTCAATGTAAGCTGAAGTGTCTCACTTAATGAGAACTTTCTGTCCCCTGTTGCCTTTCACATTTTGCAAGAGGCTAATGTCAGTCCCCTCTGGGCCCCTGCGTCCCGTCTAAGACGGTTAGTAGTGCCAGTTTCTCTCCCCACATGTGGCCAAATGCGCTGTCCCCAGTCCTGAGGTCGACCGCAGCCTGGCAAACACTTCCTCAGAGGGATTCAGCACAATTAGTGTTGTGGCAAAATAATGAGAGGCTTTTCTTCCACTTCGCTGCTGTTTTATTTTACAATGATCCATTAGGTTTCACACAATTAGGGAAACTTTTCTGTCATCTAGGACTTTTGTTTTGTTTTGAAGGATCGATTTATCGATAAAATCCTTTATATAAGGATTTATTTTCTTTTGTCTTTTGAATTTTCTCATTTTTGTGTTGAAAAGTAAAAATTGCTAGAATTTCTTTTTCAGTCTTGTTCCCCCAACTAGACTTTTAAAACTTCCTCTCTCGACTGAATAAATAAAAATGTTATAATGAATTTCTACTTTCTCAGACTTAATTTTTATTTTGTATTATTTTATTTTATTTATTTATTTATTTTGGAAAGTGATGCAATCTATCTCTTTATTTTATTTTATTTTACTTTATTGTATTTTTGCATTTAATTGCATTGCGATATTAAAAATAAATAAAATAAAATAATATTTTATTCAGGAAATTGATACAATGAAATTGAAATGGTTTGATTTCATTTTATTTGATTTCATTGCGTTGCATTGCATTGCATCACTTTCCTAATTCTGCTAATTAATATGTACATAAACAATATTTAATATTTGGGTATCATAGATTAAGTGACGGATGAGCTTATGTTTGACAGATAAACAGATCTAATACACTCACCTAAAGGATTATTAGGAACACCATACTAATACTGTGTTTGACCCCCTTTCGCCTTCAGAACTGCTTTAATTCTACGTGGCATTGATTCAACAAGGTGCTGAAAGCATTCTTTAGAAATGTTGGCCCATATTGATAGGATAGCATCTTGCAGTTGATGGAGATTTGTAGGATACACATCCAGGGCACGAAGCTCCCGTTCCACCACATCCCAAAGATGCTCTATTGGGTTGAGATCTGGTGACTGTGGGGGCCATTTTAGTACAGTGAACTCATTGTCATGTTCAAGAAACCAATTTGAAATGATTTGAGCTTTGTGACATGGTGCATTATCCTGCTGGAAGGCCGTGGCATTTAAACGATGCCCAATTGGCACTAAGGGGCCTAAAGTGTGCCAAGAAAACATCCCCCACACCATTACACCACCACCACCGGCCTGCACAGTGGTAACAAGGCATGATGGATCCATGTTCTCATTCTGTTTACGCCAAATTCTGACACTACCATCTGAATGTCTCAACAGAAATCGAGACTCATCAGACCAGGCAACATTTTTCCAGTCTTCAACTGTCCAATTTTGGTGAGCTTGTGCAAATTGTAGCCTCTTTTTCCTATTTGTAGTGGAGATGAGTGGCACCCGGTGGAGTCTTCTGCTGTTGTAGCCCATCCGCCTCAAGGTTGTGCGTGTTGTGGCTTCACAAATGCTTTGCTGCATACCTCGGATGTAACGAGTGGTTATTTCAGTCAAAGTTGCTCTTCTATCAGCTTGAATCAGTCGGCCCATTCTCCTCTGACCTCTAGCATCAACAAGGCATTTTCGCCCACAGGACTGCCGCATACTGGATGTTTTTCCCTTTTCACACCATTCTTTGTAAACCCTAGAAATGGTTGTGCATGAAAATCCCAGTAACTGAGCAGATTGTGAAATACTCAGACCGGCCCGTCTAGCACCAACATGCCACGCTCAAAATTGCTTAAATCACCTTTCTTTCCCATTCTGACATTCAGTTTGGAGTTCAGGAGATTGTCTTGACCAGGACCACACCCCTAAATGCATTGAAGCAACTGCCATGTGATTGGTTGATTAGATAATTGCATTAATGAGAAATTGAACAGGTGTTCATAATAATCCTTTAGGTGAGTGTACATTTAAAAGAAAGAGTTTTTTTTTTTTTTTGAGCTGATTTACCCTAGTCTTCTATGTTGTGATCTACTGTACTGGTTTTGCAACCTGTCTGATTTGGAAGATCTTGGCTCTTCATGTAAATCCAGACTAGTTATCGGTTTGTTTTGTCAGTTTAACTGTTTTCATCTCCCAGAGTGGCTACTTGAGAGTTATATGAGAATGTTTTGTTGCTATTTTCCCTTTTTAAAGCTGTTTTTAGTCGTATGTATTGCCTTAACAGATGCGGCCTCTAGTACGCCAATGAAAATTAATGCTGCAGTGGTCGGTGGTTTTTCATGACTCGATATGACTATCAACGACTTGGCGTTTGCGATCACAAATGCTTTTTGCACTGTGACGTTTTTCCCAGCAATCACAGGACTTGGATTAAGTTACTTTCCCCCTCGGTTTAAGTGAGCGAGTGCGTCAGGCCCCGCTGCCCTGAACACACAGGCCTCCTCTTGGCTCGCCCGTATATCGTGATTCAATGCTTGTTCCGGAAACTAGGCTTTTAAATAAGACCATGACTACCTTTGAAAGGTTGATGCTGAAATCCTCAAGTTACTTGCTCCGTTTAAGGGTAGCACTTGTGACGTGTTAGCTGTGTGTGTGTTTATTTGTGGGTTATCTTTCCACCCAACCTGCAATGGACTATTTCTGAAAACGCTGTGTCAGCCTACGTGCGAATGGCACACGTCTGTGCTAACACAGTACGACTTTCCCACAGGTGTTGGTTATCAGAGAAGATTCATGAATGCTAATCTATATCATCCACTTCATAGGTAATTTGAAAGAAGCAAACAGTATATGTTCTCTGATTATGTTCATTGAACATATGTTTATGTTTATATAAGCATATTGGTTATGAGCCCTGCTGCAGCATGATGAGGTGTAGAGATCTTCAGGAAGTGAGCGAGGCTGCAGGAGTTGTTTGGAAGACGAGTGCCAGGCACTGTAAGTCAACACCGGTGAGAAAGAACCTCAGCGAGTGATCGTCTGTTCAACCTCCCTCTTTCTCTCTGTATTTTTAGCCTCCCTCGCAGGAGTCATGGAGCTAGCTAAACGGCAAGCCTTCTACCTGCTGATCTCATGTCTTAACCCATGCCCAGACAGATGGGCGGATATATAGAGGAGGTGGGTTGGTAGGTAGGTAGATCGGTATATATGTTAGAAATGGGTAGATAGATGGGTAGGAAGAATAGATGGGTACATAGATTAATAGATAGGTGGGCAAATAGGTAGGTAGATGGGTGGGTGGGTAGATGTGGGTAGATAGATTGGTAGATAAGTAAATGGGTTAATAGACAGATGAGTGGGAAGATAGATGGATGGATGGATGGATGGATGGATGGATGGATGGATGGATGGATGGATGGATGGATGGATGGATGGATAGATAGATAGATAGATAGATAGATAGATAGATAGATAGATAGATAGATAGATAGATAGATAGATAGATAGATAGATAGATAGATAGATAGATAGATAGATAGATAGATAGATAAGCAGATGGGTAGATAAGTATAGATTGATGGTAGAAAGAGTGCAGATCTTTAATAGATAGATGGGTGGGTGGATGGATAGATGGATGGATGGCTGGATGAATGAATGGATGGATAGATAGATGGGTGGGATGATAGATAAGTAGATGGGTAGATACGTATAGATTGATGGGTAGAAAGAGTGCAGACCTTTAATTAATCCTTTAATACATGAGTATAGATGGATATAGGTAGGCATAAAGATTCAGTAGGTTCTGTAGGTAGGTAGATAGAAAAAGGTCAGTAGATAGATTGACAGAAGGCAGGGAAGTAGGTACAGTGGGTAGATAGATAGTTAGCTATACATGGCTTGATAATTATGGCAAGTACATATCTCATTAATAGTTCTGATAAGGCCTCTTTCTCATTCTTTTACTGATTTAATTTCCATCGCTTTATCTGCACCTCATAGTCAGACTTTTCAGTTTCCTTGTATTGTTTCTGTTCTGTCTTTTTGGAAATGCTTGTTTGATCTGTCCTGCGCTCCATTTTTCCTCTCTTTTTGATTTTCCCATCTGGCAGATTCAACCCAATGCCAATATTTGTCGTTCTTTCCGACGGCAGTGACGTCTGTGTGGTGAGCGGTTATGTGGTGATCAATCTAGAAGGAAGAGCGCAGTTTAGAAATTGACCCCTGTGTCAGTCAAAGAGTGCAGACCTTTAATCCACACAAGATGGCTTTTCAAAATAGTCCACAAGAGGCTCCTAGGTGGGTCTGTGTGTGTGTGTGTGTGTGTGTGTGTGTGTGTGTGTGTGTGTGTGTGTGTGTGTGTGTGTGTCCTTCAGAGCCTGTGTGCATGCCATTTATGAACATAATTTATAAATTCAGATCAGTGATGTTGTAGAGGTGTTTGGTATGAAATGAAATTTATGAGTCAAATGATTGTTTTGCATGGAAGCTTGTTTCCATCACTGAATAAAAAGGTCATTGTGAGTTTTTTTCTCTCACAATTGCGAGTTTATGTCTTGCAATTCTGACTCACATGAGAAAAAAAGTAAGAATTTCAAGATGTAATGCAATTGCGAGAAAAAAAGTCAGAATTGGCAGAAAAAAAAGTCAGAATTGCAAGACGTGAACTCACAATTGCGAGAAAAAAGTCAAAATTGCAAGACGGAAAGGCAATTGCGAGAAAAAATTCTGAATGCAAGAAAAAAGTCAAAATTGCGAGAAAAAAATGTGAATTGCAAGACGGAAAGGCAATTGCGAGAAAAAAGTCAGAATTGCAAGACAGAAACTCACAATTGCGAGAAAAAATCAGAATTGCAAGAAAAAAAATCAAAATCGCGAGAAAAAAGTCAGACTTGCAAGACGCAAAGGCAATTGCGAGAAAAAAGTCAGAATTGTAAAATGGAAACACAATTGCGAGAAAAAATTCTGAATTGCAAGACGGAAAGGCAAATTGTGAGAAAAAAATCTGAATTGCAAGACGGAAACTCACAATTGCGAGAAAAAATCTGAATTGGCAGAAAAAAAAGTCAGAATTGCAAGAAAAGCTTCTAGCTAATATTTTGTTACCTAAAATACAAACTATAATTAATATATATTGTGAAGAGCAAAGAAAGTTTTCCTTGGTAAACATGCACAGCTTT